>PYDT01000157.1:62386-69886 GCA_004837865.1 Musa balbisiana | reverse complement strand
GCTAAGGATCCAATAAGTCCAACATTGATTCCTTCGGACGTGTCAATTGGACAAATACGTCCATAGTGGCTAGGATGAATATCTCGTATCCGAAAACTAGCAGTTCGCCCCGTCAATCCTCCAGGACCCAAATAACTCAATTTTCGCCCATGAACGATTTGTGTCAATGGATTAGTTCGATCAAAAACTTGAGATAAAGGATGTAGGCCAAAAAACGATTCATAAGTGGTTGTTAATGAAGTTGAAGTTACCAAATTTTGAGGAGTCGGTATCAATTTATGCCGAATTGCTCCGCATATAGTTCCTCGAACCGCATTTTCTAAACGAACAAGAGCCAGTCCGAATTGATCCTGTAACAGATCCGCTATAGAACGAATCCGTTTATTTTTCAAGTGATTCATATCGTCAAGTGTACCCATTCCAAATTTAATTCCGATCAAATGATCCGCAGCAGCCAATACATCTCGTGGTAATAAAAATGTATTGTTCTGAGGTATATCAAGATTCAGTCTCCGGTTCATATTTCGTCGACCAATCCTTCCTAATTCACATCTTTGTTGAAAAAATTTCTTTTGTAATTCTTTACATAAAGACTCAGAAAATACCGGATCCCCGCCTACACAAGCAAATTGTTGATAAAATTCCAAAATAGCATTTTCTTTTGACCCAATCTTTTTTTTCTCCTTATCATTCGGGAAAGACAAGAAAATTTCAGGGTAACAAACATTATCTAGAATTTCTCTTAGATTCGAACCCATAGCTGATGATAGAATTAGAATAGATATTTTTTGTTTCCTACTTACACGGGCCCATATCCTTGCTTTTCTATCAATTTCGAATTCCGATCTTCCTCCCCAATCTGATATTATTGTGCTGGTATAGACAGAAATTCCGTTATGGTCCAATTCTGAACGGTAGTAAATACCCGGACTTTGCAATATTTGATTGATCACAATTCTGTATATTCCATTTACTATAAAGGTTCCCAGGGAATTCATTAGGGGAATGTTTCCAATAAAAACGGTTTGTTCTTGCATATCTCTACCGGTTTTCCAAATTAATCCCGCGGGTACATATAATTCAGAAGAATATGTGAGTGATTCATACACAGCATCTCTTTCGTTTATCAAGGGTTCTACCAATTGATATCTTTCCACAAATAATTTAAATTCAATTTCTTGATCTGTATCTTCAATTTTTGGAAACTTATGAAATTCTTCCGTCAAGCCCTCATTAATGAACCTACAAAATCCCTCAAATTGGATCTGACTAAATCCAGGTATTGTGGACATTCCCTCATTTCCATCATTCCGGAGCATCTTAATCTTAAGTTTCCTGTTTATTGAAAAATCCCATTATTAGCTCACTATTTATCGAACCATACGGATCGATCTAGCAATGATGGAATGTATATTCTGTTTACTGAATCACATGAAATTTTAGCCAACTCCATATATGTATTTCATACGTATGAACGGAAATGAGACAGAGGAATGAAGAGCATTTTCGACGCAAGTTCGAATTTGCGACAGGTACAAATGGAAATGGATTGATAAAGCATTCCCGGAAAAATTCTGTCACTTACACTTATGGAGTCTTATATAGAATATAAAAATTCATTCAATTTCTACCTATTATTATGATTCAATTTCTACCTATTATTATGATTCAATTTCTACCTATTATTATGATATAACGATCACCTATTATTATGATATAACGATCACCTATTATTATGATTCAATTTCTACCTATTATTATGATATAACGATCACCTATTATTATGATTCAATTTCTACCTATTATTATGATATAACGATCACCTATTATTATGATATAACGATCACCTATTATTATGATTCAATTTCTACCTATTATTATGATTCAATTTCTACCTATTATTATGATTCAATTTCTACCTATTATTATGATTCAATTTCTACCTATTATTATGATTCAATTTCTACCTATTATTATGATATAACGATCACCTATTATTATGATTCAATTTCTACCTATTATTATGATTCAATTTCTACCTATTATTATGATTCAATTTCTACCTATTATTATGATTCAATTTCTACCTATGATTATGATTTTAATATGATTATGATTTTAATATGATTATGATTTTAATATGATTATGATTTTAATATGATTATGATTTTAATATGATTATGATTTTAATATGATTATGATTTTAATATGATTATGATTTTAATATGATTATGATTTTAATATGATTATGATTTTAATATGATTATGATTTTAATATGATTATGATTTTAATATGATTATGATTTTAATATGATTATGATTTTAATATGATTATGATTTTAATATGATTATGATTTTAATATGATTATGATTTTAATATGATTATGATTTTAATATGATTATGATTTTAATATGATTATGATTTTAATATGATTATGATTTTAATATGATTATGATTTTAATATGATTATGATTTTAATATGATTATGATTTTAATATGATTATGATTTTAATATGATTATGATTTTAATATGATTATGATTTTAATATGATTATGATTTTAATATGATTATGATTTTAATATGATTATGATTTTAATATGATTATGATTTTAATATGATTATGATTTTAATATGATTATGATTTTAATATGATTATGATTTTAATATGATTATGATTTTAATATGATTATGATTTTAATATGATTATGATTTTAATATGATTATGATTTTAATATGATTATGATTTTAATATGATTATGATTTTAATATGATTATGATTTTAATATGATTATGATTTTAATATGATTATGATTTTAATATGATTATGATTTTAATATGATTATGATTTTAATATGATTATGATTTTAATATGATTATGATTTTAATATGATTATGATTTTAATATGATTATGATTTTAATATGATTATGATTTTAATATGATTATGATTTTAATATGATTATGATTTTAATATGATTATGATTTTAATATGATTATGATTTTAATATGATTATGATTTTAATATGATTATGATTTTAATATGATTATGATTTTAATATGATTATGATTTTAATATGATTATGATTTTAATATGATTATGATTTTAATATGATTATGATTTTAATATGATTATGATTTTAATATGATTATGATTTTAATATGATTATGATTTTAATATGATTATGATTTTAATATGATTATGATTTTAATATGATTATGATTTTAATATGATTATGATTTTAATATGA
This sequence comes from Musa balbisiana, assembly GCA_004837865.1. NCBI lineage: Eukaryota > Viridiplantae > Streptophyta > Magnoliopsida > Zingiberales > Musaceae > Musa > Musa balbisiana. The sequence continues at coordinate 66,637 of PYDT01000157.1, read as the reverse complement.
TTATGATTTTAATATGATTATGATTTTAATATGATTATGATTTTAATATGATTATGATTTTAATATGATTATGATTTTAATATGATTATGATTTTAATATGATTATGATTTTAATATGATTATGATTTTAATATGATTATGATTTTAATATGATTATGATTTTAATATGATTATGATTTTAATATGATTATGATTTTAATATGATTATGATTTTAATATGATTATGATTTTAATATGATTATGATTTTAATATGATTATGATTTTAATATGATTATGATTTTAATATGATTATGATTTTAATATGATTATGATTTTAATATGATTATGATTTTAATATGATTATGATTTTAATATGATTATGATTGGTTCGGACATTTATTTTATAAGTAGAATAAATAAAAGTAGAATAAATAAAGAGTTATAAATAGAATAAATAAAAGTAGAATAAATAAAAGTAGAATAAATAAAAGTAGAATAAATAAAAGTAGAATAAATAAAAGTAGAATAAATAAAAGTAGAATAAATAAAAGTAGAATAAATAAAAGTAGAATAAATAAAAGTAGAATAAATAAAAGTAGAATAAATAAAAGTAGAATAAATAAAAGTAGAATAAATAAAAGTAGAATAAATAAAAGTAGAATAAATAAAAGTAGAATAAATAAAAGTAGAATAAATAAAAGTAGAATAAATAAAAGTAGAATAAATAAAAGTAGAATAAATAAAAGTAGAATAAATAAAAGTAGAATAAATAAAAGTAGAATAAATAAAAGTAGAATAAATAAAAGTAGAATAAATAAAAGTAGAATAAATAAAAGTAGAATAAATAAAAGTAGAATAAATAAAAGTAGAATAAATAAAAGTAGAATAAATAAAAGTAGAATAAATAAAAGTAGAATAAATAAAAGTAGAATAAATAAAAGTAGAATAAATAAAAGTAGAATAAATAAAAGTAGAATAAATAAAAGTAGAATAAATAAAAGTAGAATAAATAAAAGTAGAATAAATAAAAGTAGAATAAATAAAAGTAGAATAAATAAAAGTAGAATAAATAAAAGTAGAATAAATAAAAGTAGAATAAATAAAAGTAGAATAAATAAAAGTAGAATAAATAAAAGTAGAATAAATAAATAGTGAAAGTAAATTCTGGGATTCAAAACTACGAAAGTAAGAGGTCGGAAATCTTGGTATCCAAAGGTTCCTAAAGGACACTCCATTTTTGCTACTAGGATTGAAGAAGAGATTGTACGAAAGACTATCAAGAATTCCTAATTATCTTACACTACCACCGTTGTGTCTACTGACTCTGTCTGGAATTCGATTGGATAGGCTGATGGGAAATCAATTTAGAAGTTGTGGAAAGGACTGAAGATACTTTGTATCCAGACTCACGAGAGTCTCTGAGTACTCAAACATTCAATCAGGATAGTTGGTCGGCTCTTATTGAGTAAAGAGTAAAAGTAAAAGTTGAAGAAACAAAAAAATTTCTTTGCCCGTGTAGGATAGGGGGATTACGAAAAAAAGAAAGAATGTATGTAATACTGGTGATGGTGTCTCCCCATTCTTTCACAAAAAAAACAGTAAGGCTTAGATCAAATAGGAAATAGAGGTATCTGATAGATAGTTATCTATCTTGATGGTATATTTTGATGTCTTTTGCTTATGAAAAAGGGTAACAAACAATAGGTCTTAGTACTCCTACATGTTCCATTGGGATAGGAGTATTCCTTTGCTATTTCATTTTCCGAGAAAAGGTGTGTGTATTGTATTTATGCTTAATGCTTCCCGATTCTACCAGAAATCTTATAATCTTGTTACGAGTAGATTCATTGGATTGGTTCATCAATAGCCTTAAGTTAAGTCAGAATTCCATTTTGACTCTGTGCCATTGATTCCACTATGATTATTGATCAATAATGGAATAATTCCTTCATAGAGATAGGAGACATAATTTATATGGATATAGTAAGTCTCGCTTGGGCTGCTTTAATGGTAGTCTTTACATTTTCCCTCTCACTCGTAGTATGGGGAAGGAGTGGACTCTAGGGGTACTACTAATCGAGTAATCGATTGAGTAATTGAATTCTATCAATTGTTTAATTGATCGTTTTGCAAAGCTTTAAAAAAAGAATGTCTCTGTTTCAAAATTATACTGAAATACAGTAATGAATAAGAAAATACAATAATGAATAATAACCATTCGATCAAAGAATGAATGATTACTATAGTTGTATTTCGAAACCTAAATCTACGCATGATAGGAAATTTTTTCCAACCGAATTCTTCCTAAATATTCTATTTTGATAAACCAGCTCTTACCAGAATTATGGATATTACAAAAAGAAAAAATCTGAAATTGGTTTTTTCTTTTTTTCTTTATTTGTTTCCCTCTTTCTTTACTTTTACTGTTCTAAGAGAAGAGAAAGCCGTTCCGCTATTCTAATTATATTAGATTACGACAATACATACTTTCTATTGGAAATGACTAGTTGTTGTCCAAAGAGGTTCTACACATAATAAGATTAGATCTTTCTTCCGTTGAGCGATCCACATATCGCGCATTTCACCTTTTTTTTAGACTCCTAGAGATTTTTTTATGCTTTTTTTGACTCATCTCATGTCATGTTTAAGCATAAAAAATTGGGAAGGTCTACTCTATTAATCTACTTCTTTTTCAAATCTGAAGAAGTTATCATGGAATAGAACTCCGCAGATCATCTGTTAATGGATCAAGCAATGACTTCTTGAGATGGGAAATCTAAAAAAAGAAAAAGATTCTTTTCTTTGGTTTCGTTTTCTTTTATCTTTTTTTTATTTAATTTAATTTATAGTAGAATATGCCCATACTATTTTTGTCTTGCTCCATTGATTCCTTTGATAGATCTCGGGACCTATACCTATATATATATAAATTCTAAGAAAACCAGGAATTAGAAGAGTTGGCCTTCAATTATTTTGAATTGATCGAAATCCACACAAGTAAATGTAGCCAAAAAAATAATAGAATTGGACTGTTATTTTGATGTACTATTTAGATATACATCTAATCTATGTACATACATATTGTATATTGACCTAGATATAGGCTTTCTCTATATAAAAGCCTATATCTGTATACAGTACAACTTTCTATGAAAATCATTAATAGGATAATAAATACTATACCATACTATCTCGGCTCAGATACTACTATCTCAGATACTTATTATCTCAGATACTTATTATCTCAGATACTTATTATCTCAGATACTTATTATCTCAGATACTTATTATCTCAGATACTTATTATCTCAGATACTTATTATCTCAGATACTTATTATCTCAGATACTTATTATCTCAGATACTTATGATTCCAGACAGATCATTTCATTTAAGACTTGGAGTTTGAATCCGTTTCTTTCATTTATTCAATCATTGATAAGAACTAATAAATCAAGTTTCAGTCAAATTAATCATTTTGACTGACTGTTTTTACGTAGATGATAAGTAAAAAGGCAGTAGGAACTAGAATGAACAGTGCAGTAGCAATAAATGCGAGAATATTTACTTCCATAATCTCATTGTTTTTTTACTTCGCAATAACTCGGGATCTAATCCCATAGAGATGAGAAATTTGATTCCTTTAAATTCAATGGGATGAATTGCATCCTGATGATACTGAATCGGATCAATATTATGAATAACAATATCTGATCTATCAAATCGATTCATCGTCGAGAATTGAATAGTATAACATAGGAAGATCCTTTATCCATACTAAATCTGAAATGGGACTCCTGATCCAATAAAGAATCCCATTGAATTTGCATCCTTTTCCACTTTTTCTTTTCTATAAATAACCCTACCGTCTTCCTTATATACTCCTCCTTCGTTATACTTATACATACAATTATGTACATACAATTATGTACATACAATTATGAGGTATTATATGACTGGTATTCTATGAATCATATACACGATATCATATACACGATATCATATACACGATATCATATACACGATATCATATACACGATATCATATACACGATATCATATACACGATATCATATACACGATATCATATACACGATATCATATACACGATATCATATACACGATATCATATACACGATATCATATACACGATATCATATACACGATATCATATACACGATATCATATACACGATATCATATACACGATATCATATACACGATATCATATACACGATATCATATACACGATATCATATACACGATATCATATA
>PYDT01000157.1:57386-59886 GCA_004837865.1 Musa balbisiana | reverse complement strand
TAATGATATGACTAGATCTGAACACTCTTTTCTACTTTTATGTTATGATTCCATAGAATTTTGTTTTGGATTTGATGGTTCATGAATGAACCATCCCATACTATTTTATATAGCGAAAGGAGGTACAGGACTCCGTCAGTTCAGGCAGTGATTGGTCCGACAGAACAGAAAAGGGGGTAAGACCCCCACTTAAGTTCTTTTTCTTAAATTTAAAAAAGAAAAAGATCAGAACGAATGAGAAAAACATGGATAGAGAAACAAAAATGGACTCTTTCTCTTTTACGGATCAGGTATTTTTGTTTCTGGGGGACAAATTGGTTATATCATATTCATGGAGCGGCGAATTTTTGGGCCGAGCTGGATTTGAACCAGCGTAGACATATCGCCAACGAATTTACAGTCCGTCCCCATTAACCGCTCGGGCATCGACCCAGGAAGAATTCCTTCTAGGCTTATTGATAATCCATGATCAACTTCCTTTCGTAGTACCCCCAGGGGAAGTCGAATCCCCGCTGCCTCCTTGAAAGAGAGATGTCCTGAACCACTAGACGATAGGGGCATATCCGCCCAACTGTCATCATACTATGATGATAGTATGAGTAGTTTTTTGGAATTGTCAATATAATCTAATGATATGACTAGATCTGAACACTCTTTTCTACTTTTATGTTATGATTCCATAGAATTTTGTTTTGGATTTGATGGTTCATGAATGAACCATCCCATACTATTTTATATAGCGAAAGGAGGTACAGGACTCCGTCAGTTCAGGCAGTGATTGGTCCGACAGAACAGAAAAGGGGGTAGAACCCCACTTAATTTCTTTTCTTCAATTTTAACTCATTAATTTTAACTTAACTCATTGCTTCGTTCATTGTTCAGATAAAATATGCCTATCACTATCTCACATTAAGTCAGAAAATTTAAAAACGATAGAAATTTTCCTTTTTTCTTTTTTATTTTTTTATAAGAATTCGGTTCAGGGTACGAATACCCTCATCACATGATTCAAGAAAATCTATCGAATCTATGTCGATGTCAGATTGGTACATGTATCAATCATGTGAATCTTGTTTTGATGGGTCAGTAAAGGTAAACAAGCGGGGTCGGTCTTGAAACAATTCACTGCATTATTTTTATCAAAAAAAAAAATAAAAAATTTGCCCACTTTTTACTTTTGGGGGGTAAATCAAATTGATTGCTCCTAAATGAACTATGTATATATTATGTGCATATATGTATATATCATGTACATATATTATGCAGTAGACTCATAATGGAAAAAGGCTATAATTCATGAATCGAATAAAACAAGCCCTTTTAACTCAGTGGTAGAGTAACGCCATGGTAAGGCGTAAGTCATCGGTTCAAATCCGATAAGGGGCTTTTTCCACTAAACTAAAGTTTTAGTCTTTGTTTTTCGGTGGAGAATAGAGATTTCTTTTTATTTCTAAAAAGAAAAGGGTAACCACCATTATAATGACTTCTGATTATTACGAGTTATAGTTAAAAAGTGAAACATTATTCATTATTATTAGTATAAATAATAATGAATAATTGTAGTTATTAGAACTAGTCTACTCTGTACTGACAAAGTAGTCCTCTTCATGTCTAATTATTCAAATTTTTGTTTTTGGACAGGAATATTCTAGATGTCCAATCGCTATTATGAATCGCCAAACCAAAGTATTCTTACTTCTCCATTGTTTTTATCAAACCCAGCATCAAATTCTAAATCAATAAAAAGTAAGTGGACCTAACCCATTGAATGACGACTCTATCGGCTATTCTGATTTAATTTTTTTTTTTTAAAAAAAAAAAAAGGCTATAATTCATGAATCGAATAAAACAAGCCCTTTTAACTCAGTGGTAGAGTAACGCCATGGTAAGGCGTAAGTCATCGGTTCAAATCCGATAAGGGGCTTTTTCCACTAAACTAAAGTTTTAGTCTTTGTTTTTCGGTGGAGAATAGAGATTTCTTTTTATTTCTAAAAAGAAAAGGGTAACCACCATTATAATGACTTCTGATTATTACGAGTTATAGTTAAAAAGTGAAACATTATTCATTATTATTAGTATAAATAATAATGAATAATTGTAGTTATTAGAACTAGTCTACTCTGTACTGACAAAGTAGTCCTCTTCATGTCTAATTATTCAAATTTTTGTTTTTGGACAGGAATATTCTAGATGTCCAATCGCTATTATGAATCGCCAAACCAAAGTATTCTTACTTCTCCATTGTTTTTATCAAACCCAGCATCAAATTCTAAATCAATAAAAAGTAAGTGGACCTAACCCATTGAATGACGACTCTATCGGCTATTCTGATATTTAAATTCGATATAGATGAAATTGTACAAGCGGATTTTTTTATTTCCTTAGACCACGCAAGTCAGGAATTTGTCGATATTTCCGATTTAATGAATCTTCTTCTTACCGAATGCTCCATGGGAATAAATCGATATTCTTTTCCGCTACATATAAAAGTAAAAGTTTA
>PYDT01000157.1:52500-54408 GCA_004837865.1 Musa balbisiana | reverse complement strand
AGCACCATGGAGAGCAACAAAAGTCCACAGACCGCCTAATTGACACAACGGTAAATCTCTTGTGGGTGGATTCAGGAACCATAGTAGCACAAAGAATGTGCTAAACTATTCGCAGGAGTGGAAACTGCAGCGGTAAGAAATTGCAACCTTCCAAATAGGAACCTCGACAATCCATGGGTATACCATGAAGTTACAAAAGTTGTACCTGTAAACAACCTCCTAAAGCGAAATAAGCACAAGAAAGGCAAAAGGCCGGACCAACCTACAAAACGAAACGGGCCACTCCGTAACCAATCATCAATAATAGGTAAATAGATCATTTTTCTTCTTTGGTAAATTTACCAAGGACTATAGTCATAGCGATCATCCTATTTAAACTACTTCAACCATTCCGACCACTCATTCAATCAGGCATACGATAGTTCGATATCTGTGGCGATTCTCTTCCTGCCCTTACAATGGATGCGAAGATACAAAATTCTTCTTTTCATTGGGCACACAACCAATCTAAGTAAAAAATCACGAGCTCGACTTCGATTAGTCTTTATACCTTTCCTTCATACTTATCCTTATAACTTATACGTATAAAATAAATAAGGATTGAACCTGAATTGTCCTATGGACTCATATTACAGTTACAGAGTATCAAGAACTCACTCCGCAAAGCCTGACACTGATGTTTGACGAGATTCGGCATTTTTGAACAGAAACGCTTGGTTTTCCATTTTGGTTGTAAGGTAACCAACCGTATAAGGATATAGCAGAAAGAAATAATAGAAAGAGCAGTATAAAAGATATCATTATGGCGTAATCCGATGCTATACCACACTGATAAACACCGAATAAAAAAAGCGGGAATTCACTGGACCGGGAGCACCTCCTCGAGTAAAGGCTGCTACAGTGGTGACAAAGCGGATCCCCAAAAAATCGCCTGAGCCATAGGTCTTACATGAAAGGGTCTTGTATCCATGACTTCAAAATTTCCTTGCAAGTACATGAAAGAGATTTCCGGGACGTCCACAGAAAGAGTATTGCTAATTGCCCAAAGGGAGAAGCAAAAATGTTCTGAAAGACGTTCCTCAGTATATCATCATGACCTCGAAGTCATGTGCGGTAGAATAGCAATACCAAACCAAATCCGAAGAGTAGTGGGGTCCTGAGCTAAGCCTTGGTAAACCTCGGAAATCTTAATGCCATAATGCCTTTAAAATCCTCCTAGCCATTATCCCTACTGCAATAATGTCGTGCTAAGAAGAATGCCAATGTTGTGGCCATTCCACCAGAAGGTAATGGGTACTCTACAGCCCGTCCCTTGTACAATGCTCAAGGCTCTAGGCTGAGTAGCAGGAGCAACTTTTAATTGTTATGAGCCCAAACGATGGATTCATGAGTTCTGCACATAACCACGGCCCTCTGAATAGAAACATTAAACTGAAAGCCCAGACAAATGAGCACCTAAGAAAAGAGCCCATATGCAGATTAATGAGAGAACCATAAGACTGAATTACCTGAGAGCCTGTGCCCTAAGAAATCTCGAAGCCACCATTAATAGTAATGGAACTTGCGCAAAAGGTCCCTCTGTAATATGAGTTACTACCCCGACACTTATAGTACCCCAAACATTCGACTGCATTTTTCAATGAAATGGAAAATAACTACGGAATCGCATTGTACACCAAAATTAGCACCTAAGAACGACATGATCCCAGGCAGATTACTTGACATGTATCCCCCTCTTCCAGAGTCCCTCACAAGGAAAACGAAAAACCAAGATTTGATTTATCAGGTATCAAACGGGAACTGCGAGCAAATAGAACACCTTTCAGTAGTATCAATACAGTTCACGTGGATCGTAAATGCATGAATATGATGAATAAGAAGTCTGCGGTTCCTAATGGAATAGGTAAC
>PYDT01000157.1:0-47500 GCA_004837865.1 Musa balbisiana | reverse complement strand
CCCAACAAGAGGACCTGACCTTTTTTGATAGAAATTCTCTATTCCTAATTACATTACTGTGGTACGTAAAATACAAATATCGGAAAAAGAAAGAGCAAAAAAATCTTACTGCTGATCCATTTGTGATACGTGAATGAGAAAAATGCGGATCAAGGCCCTTAGATCTATTTATTTTATTTCGGCGAAAAGAGACAAAATTCTCTGAAACTTTCTTTGTTATTTTCGTTAGGTTCAAGTCTGACGGGAATAATATTCTACGACTAACAACTCATTTATTTTCAAATCGATCCATTTACTATCTATTATTTGATTTACTACTCCTTTATATTGGAATGAGTCAAAAGTCAAATGTTTTGGCAATTCCTCGGGGGGGGATAAAGCAATATAATTTTGAATCAGAGCTTTCGATCTTTGTTTATCCTTCGTAGTAATAATATCTCTGGGTTTACAACGATAACTTGGTATATCCACTATACGACCATTAACTAAAATATGTCTATGGTTAACTAATTGCCTGGCTCCAGGAATGGTCGAAGCCATACCCAATCGGAAAAGGATGTTATCCAAACGCATCTCAAGTAATTGTAGTAAAACCTGACCTGTTGACCCTTTGGCTTTTCCAGCGATATGCACATATCTAAGTAATTGTCGCTCTGTCAGACCATAATGAAAACGCAATTTCTGTTTTTCTTCTAGACGAATACGATACTGCGATCTTTTCCCAGAACGCAATTGGTTTTTAAGATCACTTCCGGATCTAGGTCTTTTACTAGTTAGTCCTGGTAAAGCCCCCAGACGGCGTATTTTTTTGAAACGAGGTCCTCGGTAACGAGACATAAAGACTCCTTTTTTATTTTATTGATTTTATTGAAATTTCATTTTTTCAGAATAAAAAAATGAAAACTGAACTATAAATTAAGACTGAACTAAGGGATAAACAAAGCAAAGCTAAATTTACCGAAATACTACAAAGTAGAATAAAATAAATTGTATCAATATCCGGATTTTTTGTATATATAGGAAGTTGCAGCTCCGTTTTATGATTTGTTCGGTAGAGAGAGATCTAATTGTTCCAATACATTTTTTGGTCATGGTTGCAAGTTACCACGACATAACATATGGGAAAAGGAGGAGAGAGATTATCAATCACGGAAAAATCGATAGAGAAAAAGCCGGCTATCGGAGTCGAACCGATGACCATCGCATTACAAATGCGATGCTCTAACCTCTGAGCTAAGCGGGCTCACATAACATAACAGAAATAGTATATAGAAATTGAGGAAACTACCGGATTTTAGCTATTAGCTGATCTTATCTATTAGCTATTCGTTTAATATTAACTATGAACTATAACTATATAACTATATAGTATAGTTCTATATAGTTATATAGTATACTTAGTATACTTCTAAACTATATACTATCTAAACTATATACTATAACTAAACTATATACTATAACTAACTATAATAAGAATTCTGACTATTCTTCTGACTATTCTAACTATATCTAACTATAATATACAACATGATGTATTTATGAATTTATATTATAATTTATTTAATTTATTTAATTTATATTATAATTTACTTTATATTAATTATAATAGAATGAATATAAAATTGGTTAAATTGGAAATTTTGATTAGAAAAAATCTAATTATTTCTTAAAACTAATTATTTTTTAAAGCAGTTATAGAAAATTATAGGAAATCGTATTATAGGAAATCATATCATATTCATATGAAGTTAATTTATATTATGTTAATTATAGCTATAGCGAATCGGTCCTAAGATAAAAAAAAAGATAAGGATAAAGATACAATCTAAATGAAAATGAGACATTCCTCTGGTTTGATTCGGAAAAGGAGGAGATAGGACAAAAAAAAGAAGAATGAATATCGACCGTTCCACTATTCCAAATCGCACTGTAAAAATGAAAGGGAGGGAGAAACATATATATGTTGGATATATCTATCCATATTGAATTGCGGATACATCAATGATAGAATCATTTCTGATTGAAACAAGGTTCATTCAATATAAATGAACTGATGGAGGATAGCCAAAAAAATCAAACAGCAGCATACACTTTTTCAATATAGAAATCATTATCTAACGAATTCAACGGGTCCAAACAAACAAAATAAATGAAAAAGATAGTTGGAATTCCAACTAGATCTTGGTATCAAAGGGGATATGGCGAAATCGGTAGACGCTACGGACTTGATTGGATTGAGCCTTAGTATGGAAACCTGCTAAGTGGTAACTTCCAAATTCAGAGAAACCCTGGAATTAAAAATGGGCAATCCTGAGCCAAATCCTTATTTTGAGAAAACAAAGGTTTATAAAACTAGAATTTAAAAGGATAGGTGCAGAGACTCAATGGAAGCTGTTCTAACGAATGGAGTTGACTACGTTTTGTTGGTAGCTGGAATCCGTCTATCAAAATTACAGAAAAGATGGTCCTATATACCTAATACGTATGTATACATACTGCCATATCAAACGATTAATCATGACCCGAATCTATTATATTATAATTATATATAATTATAATATGAAAAATTATAATATGAAAAATTCAGAGTTATTATGAATCCATTTCAATGGAAGTTGAAGGAAGAATCGAATATTCAATTATGAAATCATTCATTCCAGAGTTTGATAGATCTTTTGAAAAACTGATTAATCGGACGAGAATAAAGAGAGAGTCCCATTCTACATGTCAATACCGACAACAATGAAATTTATAGTAAGAGGAAAATCCGTCGACTTTAAAAATCGTGAGGGTTCAAGTCCCTCTATCCCCAATAAAAAGCCTATTTTACTTCCTAAGTATTTATCCTCTTCTTTTTTTTCATCAGTGGTTCAGTTCAAACAAAATTCACTATCTTTCTCATTCACTCTACTCTTTCACAAACGGATCCGAACTAAAATCCTTGGATCTTATCCCAATTTGGATAGAACCTGTACAAATGAACATATATGGGCAAAGAATCTCTATTATTGAATCATTCACAGTCCATATCATTATCCTTACACTTACTTGTCAAATTTTTTACTACTTTTTAGTCCCTTTAATTAACATAGACACAAGTACTCCACTAGGATGATGCACGGGAAATGGTCGGGATAGCTCAGTTGGTAGAGCAGAGGACTGAAAATCCTCGTGTCACCAGTTCAAATCTGGTTCCTGACACGTAAATAATGTATCGGATAGATATTCATACAAATTAATCGAGATAGATCGGGCGTTAATAGTCTAGAGCATGATACGTATTTACTCATCTAGATGTTACATATTTACTCATCTAGATGTATATATATATATATACCTCCTTTTGGGGGATTGGTAAAAAATATATGTATGGATGGTTATGGTAAAGAACAAAGTGAGATTATGCTCCCGTCTCTTTTTTCTTTCTTGTTTCTTCATACTGTGCTTTCTCTCATTCAAAAAGAATATTAAGTCTTCATCTATATTCAAAATAAAAATAAATAAGTAAAAAAAAAAACTTAAAAGTCGAGAGGAGTTAAAAGATAGCAATAGACAGAATGCACTTCAGACACAGTACAAATAAAATCCAATCCCTTTTCATTTCTTCATTTCATATTTTTTGACATTTATTCCATTTCTTCACTCTTGCTTACGTTACTTTCCGGGGTCCATCTACATCTAAGTAAGTTATGTGCGCGGTACAAAGTTCATAGTGCAGAACTCTTTTGATTCATCCCATTGTTTCTGCTCATACGAAATGGATATGATCTATTCCAAATTTTGGAATATAAATGAAGTTTTTTTAGGTTATCCATAATACGAATTAAAGTCCGGTTACTTTCTTTCATCTAGAACGGAACGTAAAAATATTCCTTCACTTGAAAGAAATCTGGAATCGTGTCATAGTCGTATAAGTAAACATTAGTTTCTTATCATTTAATGAGCATCTTGTATTTCATAGAAATTGGGGGTAATATAGTCCTTACGTAGGGGCCAACCTATCCAACTTTCCGGCATCAAAATACGTTTAAGGCGTGGATGATTATCATAAGAGATTCCCAACATATCATAAGATTCGCGTTCTTGAAAATCAGCACTTCTCCAAATCCAGAAAACAGACGGGATTCTAGGATTATTCCTTGGGGCAAATACTTTTATGCATACCTCTTCTGGTTTAGCTATACCATACTGTATTCTCGTAAGATGATACACACTGGCTAAAAATCCGCCTGGTGCTACATCATAGGCACACTGGGAGCGTAAATAATTGTAACCATATACATATGAAATGACAGCAATGGAATCCCAATCCTCGGTTTTTATTTGTAAAGTTTCTATTCCTCGGCAATCAAAGCCCAAAGATCTATGAACTAAATCATGGTTGACTAACCAATCAGATAAACGATCCTGCTGCATCTTCTTGATCTCTCCCACATTTGTATTTGTATGAGTATTTCAATTTACAATGAAATTTTTAAAGATTGACCCTTTCTTTCTTATTCTGCACAAAAGAACCTTACCTTGTCTGATTCACTAATTCATGGGGAGATACTGAACTTTTGGATTTGAAAAATGTTTCAGAAGGTATCTCTGAAGTAGATGGTGATTGATAGAGCAATTCTTGATCATAATTTCCAGTATGAGTACTGCGTCGAACACAAAACTTGTGATTGGTAGTAAAACATCGATTTTCCTGTTGAGACACAGTTCTATCTTCAAAGATTTCTCGAGATATTTTCTTACGAAGTTTCGTTATAGCATCTATAACCGCCTCTGGTTTAGGTGGGCAGCCCGGCAAATAGACATCGACAGGAATTAGCTTATCGACTCCACGAACAGTACTATAAGAATCAGTACTGAACATCCCTCCTGTAATAGTACAAGCTCCCATAGCAATGACATATTTTGGTTCAGGCATTTGCTCATATAATCTTACTAAAGAAGGAGCCATTTTCATTGTTACTGTGCCGGCTGTTAAAATTAGGTCTGCTTGTCTAGGACTCGATCTTGGTACCAATCCATAACGATCAAAGTCGAATCGCGAGCCTATTAATGAAGCAAATTCAATGAAACAACAACTGGTACCGTATAGAAGCGGCCATAAACTGGAAAGTCTTGACCAATTCGAAAGATCATTCAATGTAGTTGAAATAACTGAATTGGTAATTGTTTTGTCAACTAAGGGAAACTCAATCAAATTCATAACTGTCTCAATGTAATCTTTTCCTTCATTTTTATTTTGATTGTCTGAATATTCAGTTAAGACCATTCCAATGCTCCTTTTCGCCATGCATAAACTGAACCAACAATTGGGATAAGCACAAAAATTAAAGCTTCGATAAATACAGATACACCCAATACATCGAAACTCATTGCCCATGGATAAAGAAAGACCGTTTCAACATCAAAAACAACAAAAACTAGAGCAAACATGTAATAGCGGATTCGAAATTGTAACCAAGCATCCCCAATGGGTTCTATACCCGATTCATAACTAGAGAGCTTCTCTGGTCCTTCACTAACCGGGGCTAAAACTCCGGAAATTACAAATGCCAAGATAGGAATAACGCTTGATATTATTAGAAATGCCCAGAAAATATCATATTCGTGAAGCAGAAACATAAATGTACTCCTATTAATGTGGAATATGCTGAATTATTCGATTCGAATCGGAATTGTCAATTCATCCATAACTTCTTATCTTAGGCGAAACAAGAATTGATTTTGATCAAATCAAACTGCATAGTTTAGAGTTTGTTTGCTGTGGGGCATGTTTTGTTTAAAGATTCATCTAATGGAATCCCACTTACATTTTTGATTTCGATTCTATTTAGATATGGTGTAGACATAGGATGCTCTTACACAAACAAAACTCTCTCACTTTGTCTTGGGTTCTCTATCCTCTAGAAAAAGGTAATAAAATACTAAAATATCCTATGCCTATAACTATTTCTATGCCTATAACTATAATAAACATCAATACCCTATAATATAGTAAAGTAAATATCCTATAATTAAATACTATGAATACTATATTCATTAGAATACTATGTTGATTATATATAATCAACATAATGAGATAATAATAATTTCATTTCCATTTTTTAAAACTTAAATTTTCAATAGTCATATGGGGTAAAATGTCTAGGGATTTCTAGCATATTCTATTTATTCGAAGTATTCCTTTTTCATTAAAATCTGGGTATAGGATCATTGCTTCTATTGATTTGATACGAATATGAATACATAATCTAATGCATCGAATGATTTTTTATCTTTTTCTTGTCCTAGATTTCATTTCTATTTTTCTTAATTGATTCAATCCGTTGAATTGAGAGGTGACATATAACAACTTATATCTTTCTATACAAAAAATTGGAAACTTGGAACCTGTACTATCCCACCTCCTCAGAAATAAATAAGAAGAATCGAGTTATTTCATTAGAGTTAGAATGAAAGATTCATTCTATTTCGGACCAATCTCTAGTACTAAACAAAGATTACGATTTGGAATGAACCAAAATACTTGTTTGTTTTGTTACGGCAATAACGCTTAATAACTTAATAATATAATGGTAAGACCAAGCAATGGGTTAGATTTCGCTACAAGAAAAAGGTTTTACAGCAAACCTATACTAGACAATGAAACATAGCAAAGAGTGGAGTAGTATAATCGACGGAATCATAAATGATTTACATAACATTTTCAAATAGAAAGAATCACACATTATCGAATGATTCGACGGACCAAATCAAATCCACAAACCCACTCAACTCATAGAATATAGAAGAAGAAACGTTAATATATTTAGATTTAGGCCCAATTCGTTATCTCTCCATTATCTCTGAATCAATCATAAGGTTGCTCTTGTTCTGCCAAAAAACGATTAGTGATTAGTTAGGGGGATTCTCCAAATACAAGACAAGACCCAAGACCAAGAAAGGAATAGGTACCTAGACCCATGTGACTTAGGATTTAGACTTGGTTGTTCCCATAGAAATGAAAATTCTATACTAAACCTAAACATATATATATGTAGGATGGGGCTATACCGGACTCGAACCGAATAGACTTCTCGGTATTTTAAACAGCCTAAATGCTTATACAATGATTCGAACGTTTTCAAAGACCAAAGCATTTTGTTGCATTGGGCTCCTTTCATCATGGTTGGTAAAGATCAGTTAGTCACAATATTTTTTCTTTAGAGGAAGATAATGAGATGGTTCCATGTGCTCNGACCCTCCCCCTTATTCGCGAAGAAAAGGAGGATCAGGACAAAAATAAGATGAACGGAAGCGATCGCGTGAAGGAAAGAAAAATCACGAGTACGTTCGCCTACTCCGCCAAATACAGATACGCCTCCATGAGCTTTGGCAATGTGGTTTGATCAATTCCATGATGAGTACTGTTTTACCTACTCCAGCTCCTCCAAATAGTCCGATTTTTCCCCTCGCCCTCGATAAGGAGCTAAAAGATCCACTACTTTAGATTCCTGTTCAAAGATTGATAATTTCGTCTCTAACTGTATAAAGGCAGGTGCAGGTCTATGAATAGGAGATGTTGTGCTAGTATCTACAGGACCTAAATTATCAACAGCTTCCCAAGAACGTTGCAAATTCGTCCGAGGGTAGCTCCACCGACTGGAACGCTTAGAGGAGCTCCCGTGTCAATCACTTCCATTCCTCTCATCAGTCCATCTGTAGCACTCATAGCTACAGCTCTAACGCGATTATTTCCAAAAAAAAAAAAAAAAAATAATAATTGTTGTACCTCACAAGTCACATTAATTTGCTGACCGATAGTATCTCGACCCTTAACTACCAAAGCGTTATAATATTAGGCAGCTGCCCGGAGGAAAAACAACATCCAGTACTGGGCCAATAATTTGAGCGTACGCCCTTAGTTTTTGTTCTTCAAGTGTGGAAACCCAGGGCTAGAAGGGGTAGGATTGATTCTCATAATTATAATTAAAGTAAAGTATGTCGAAAGTTTTTTTGAATAGTGCCATGCCAAGTCGAAAATAAATGTCCGATAGCAAGTTGATCGGTTTAATTCAATAAGAAATAATGGGAGTTAGCACTTGATTTAGTTGTACACCCAACCGAATACGATTCAATCGTTTACTCATTCAATGAGTAAATTTTCAAGTTCAGCCCAATCCTTCTTTTTTCAAAAGAAATATTAAGTACATGAAATCACGAGTAGTTCTTTCATTTCTCTATCATTATAGAAAAACCATCCGTATTAGATTCTATTATCTATAGAATTCGAACCCGAACTCCATTTATGATTCATTATTTCGATCTAATTGGCCATTGTTCTTTTTTTTTTGAATAGATATTGGATTTCCGCCTATCTATTCTTTATACCCTTTAGGATGAATTATGCCTATTTTCACATCTAGGATTTACATATACAACATTATATCACGGTCAAGAGTGCATTTTTTCTTCAGTAGTTAGATTCAAAATAAGAAGGAGATCCATTTGATTTTATTGTAAACTTGCAAAACAAACATGTGTTTGGGTTGCGGCCATATATTCAAAGAGTATACAATAATGATGTATTTGATGAATCAAATACATGGTCTAATAATGAACCATTTCATTTTAACATTAACATTGAAATTAGTTGATAATATTAGTTTAATATTTTTTCTCTTTTTTTTTTTGAAAAATTTTTGTCAAAGGTTTCATTCACGCATAATCTATATCGAGTAGACCTTGTCGTTGTGAGAATTCTTAATTCATGATTTGTATGGAGGGACTTATGTCACCACAAACAGAGACTAAAGCAAGGGTTGGATTAAAGCTGTGTTAAAGATTACAAATTGACTTATTATACCTCCTGACTACGAAGTCAAAGATACTGATATCTTGGCAGCATTCCGAGTAACTCCTCACCTGGAGTTCCGCCCGAAGAAGCAGGGGCTGCGGTAGCTGCCGAATCTTCTACTGGTACATGGACAACTGTGTGGACTGATGGACTTACCAGTCTTGATCGTTACAAAGGGCGATGCTACCACATCGAGGCCGTGTTGGGGAGGAAAATCAATATATTGCTTATGTAGCTTATCCTTTAGACCTTTTTGAAGAAGGTTCTGTTACTAACTGTTTACTCCTTGTGGTGTAATGTATTTGGTTTCAAAGCCTTACTAGTCTACGTCTGAGGATTCTGTGGAATTCCCACTTCTTATTCCAAAACTTTCCAAGGCCGCCTCCGCATTCATGTTGAAAGAGATACGTTGAACAGTATGGTCGTCCCTATTGGGATGTACTATTAAACCAAAATTGGGATTACTGCAAAAACTCGGTAAGCGTTTTATGAATGTCTACGTGGTGGAATTGATTTTACCAAAGATGATGAAAACGTGAACTCACAGCCATTTATTGCGTTGGAGAGATCGTTTCTTTATTTTGCGCCGAAGCAATTTTTAAAGCGCAGGCCGAAAACAGGTGAAATCAAAGGACATTACTTGAATGCTACTGCGGGTACATGTGAAGAAATGATGAAAAGGGCCATATGTGCCAGAGAATTAGGAGTTCCTATCGTAATGCTGACTACTTAACTGGTGGATTCCTGCAAATACTAGCTGGCTCTTATTGCCGTGACAACGGCCTACTTCTTTCTTCACATCATCGCGCATGCTGCAGTTTAGTGATAGACATAAAAATCCGGTAATGCTTCCGTGTACTAGCTAAAGCTGACGTATGTCTGGTGGAGATCATATTCACGCCGGTACAGTAGTAGGTAAACTGGAAGGGGAACGTGAGATGAACTTTAGGTTCGTTGATCTTTCATTAACGTGATGATTATATCGAAAAAAGACCGAAGTCGCGGTATTTCTTCACTCAAGTTGGCGGTTTATGCCAGGTGTTACTGCCCGTGGCTTCAGGGGGTATTCATGTTTGGCATATGCCTGCTCTGACCGAAATCTTGGGGATGATTCCGTACTACAGTTTGGCGGAGGAACTTTAGGACACCCTTGGGGAAATCCCTGGTGCAGTAGCTAATAGGGTGGCTTAGAGGCGTGTGTACAAGCTCGTAATGAGGGACGTGATCTTGCTCGGAAGGTAATGAAATTATCCTGTGAAGCCTAGCAATGAGCCCTGAACTAGCCGCTGCTTTTGAAGATGGCAATATATCAAATACGAATTCGAATCGAACCAGTAGAAAGCTAGATAAGAAGAAAAGTAAGTGTGCGATAATTCAGTAATTCCTGTTTGTTCTCCTAATTGATTGCAATTAAAGTCGGCCCAATCTTTTCCTAAAAAAAAGATGGGCCGATTGCCGAATAAAAAAAAAAAGAATGACATTCTCTCCATGTATGTGCCTATATCTTTATATGGTACAATGCAGATCTTACCTATATATACAAGATAGGATCGAGACTAAACAACTCAATACTTCTATGTTTGTTGTTGGCTCCTAGTTTGGATTAATTAGGACCTTGTATTGGTGGACTTTTTTATATCTCCTAGTTTCAGGCCATAGATCAAGCCAAGGGAAAGGCTCCTTTACCCATCCTATATATTGTCTTTTTCGTTCCATGTTAAAATAGAAACTAATATTTGATTATACGAAAACAAATTCTTTATTCTTTATTTATAGAAATAAACAACTATCTCTATTTTCGATGAGAATTTGTACATCACATGGAAGAAAGCTGTGTCTTTCTATTTTAAAATTGAGAATCAGATTTCCATGAAGAAGTAGAATCAGACTTCCATGAAGAAGTAGAATCAGACTTCCATGAAGAAGTAGAATCAGATTTCCATGAAGAAGTAGAATCAGATTTCCATGAAGAAGTAGAATCAGATTTCCATGAAGAAGTAGAATCAGATTTCCATGAAGAAGTAGAATCAGACTTCCATGAAGAAGTAGAATCAGACTTCCATGAAGAAGTAGAATCAGATTTCCATGAAGAAGTAGAATCAGATTTCCATGAAGAAGTAGAATCAGATTTCCATGAAGAGTAGAATCAGATTTCCATGAAGAAGTAGAATCAGATTTCCATGAAGAAGTAGAATCAGACTTCCATGAAGAAGTAGAATCAGATTTCCATGAAGAAGTAGAATCAGATTTCCATGAAGAAGTAGAATCAGATTTCCATGAAGAAGTAGAATCAGATTTCCATGAAGAAGTAGAATCAGATTTCCATGAAGAAGTAGAATCAGATTTCCATGAAGAAGTAGAATCAGATTTCCATGAAGAAGTAGAATCAGATTTCCATGAAGAAGTAGAATCAGATTTCCATGAAGAAGTAGAATCAGACTTCCATGAAGAAGTAGAATCAGATTTCCATGAAGAGTAGAATCAGATTTCCATGAAGAAGTAGAATCAGATTTCCATGAAGAAGTAGAATCAGATTTCCATGAAGAAGTAGAATCAGACTTCCATGAAGAAGTAGAATCAGACTTCCATGAAGAAGTAGAATCAGATTTCCATGAAGAAGTAGAATCAGATTTCCATGAAGAAGTAGAATCAGATTTCCATGAAGAAGTAGAATCAGACTTCCATGAAGAAGTAGAATCAGATTTCCATGAAGAAGTAGAATCAGATTTCCATGAAGAAGTAGAATCAGATTTCCATGAAGAAGTAGAATCAGACTTCCATGAAGAAGTAGAATCAGATTTCCATGAAGAAGTAGAATCAGATTTCCATGAAGAAGTAGAATCAGATTTCCATGAAGAAGTAGAATCAGATTTCCATGAAGAAGTAGAATCAGATTTCCATGAAGAAGTAGAATCAGATTTCCATGAAGAGTAGAATCAGATTTCCATGAAGAAGTAGAATCAGATTTCCATGAAGAGTAGAATCAGATTTCCATGAAGAAGTAGAATCAGATTTCCATGAAGAAGTAGAATCAGATTTCCATGAAGAAGTAGAATCAGATTTCCATGAAGAAGTAGAATCAGATTTCCATGAAGAAGTAGAATCAGACTTCCATGAAGAAGTAGAATCAGATTTCCATGAAGAGTAGAATCAGATTTCCATGAAGAAGTAGAATCAGATTTCCATGAAGAAGTAGAATCAGATTTCCATGAAGAAGTAGAATCAGATTTCCATGAAGAAGTAGAATCAGATTTCCATGAAGAAGTAGAATCAGATTTCCATGAAGAGTAGAATCAGATTTCCATGAAGAAGTAGAATCAGATTTCCATGAAGAGTAGAATCAGATTTCCATGAAGAAGTAGAATCAGATTTCCATGAAGAAGTAGAATCAGATTTCCATGAAGAAGTAGAATCAGATTTCCATGAAGAAGTAGAATCAGATTTCCATGAAGAAGTAGAATCAGATTTCCATGAAGAAGTAGAATCAGACTTCCATGAAGAAGTAGAATCAGATTTCCATGAAGAAGTAGAATCAGATTTCCATGAAGAAGTAGAATCAGATTTCCATGAAGAAGTAGAATCAGATTTCCATGAAGAAGTAGAATCAGATTTCCATGAAGAAGTAGAATCAGATTTCCATGAAGAAGTAGAATCAGATTTCCATGAAGAGTAGAATCAGATTTCCATGAAGAAGTAGAATCAGATTTCCATGAAGAAGTAGAATCAGATTTCCATGAAGAAGTAGAATCAGACTTCCATGAAGAAGTAGAATCAGACTTCCATGAAGAAGTAGAATCCAATGATTTCAATATAAATCAAAAATACAACGTTATGGGTTCAATGCGAAAATTGTTATGGATTAAATTATAAAAATTTTTTAAGTCAAAATGAATATTTGTGAAACAGTGTGGATATCATTTGAAAATGAGTAGTTCAGATAGAATTGAACTTTCGATTGATCCCGGAACTTGGGATCCTCTGGATAAAGATATGATATCTAAGACCCCATTATTTTCGTTTCAAAGAGACCTATGATGATCGTATCTGTTTTTATCAAAGAATGACAGGTTTAGCTGATGCTATTCAAACAGGCATAGGTCAAATAAATGGTATTCCCGTAGCAATTGGCGTTATGGATTTTCAGTTTATGATGTAGTATTGGATCCGTAGTAGGCGAGAAAATTACTCGTTTGATCGAGTATGCTACTAATCGATCTCTACCTGTCTTTTGTGTGTGCTCTGATTATTTATAATTATAATTATAATTATAATTATAATTATAATTATAATTATAATTATAATTATAATTATAATTATAATTATAATTATAATTATAATTATAATTATAATTATAATTATAATTATAATTATAATTATAATTATAATTATAATTATAATTATAATTATAATTATAATTATAATTATAATTATAATTATAATTATAATTATAATTATAATTATAATTATAATTATAATTATAATTATAATTATAATTATAATTATAATTATAATTATAATTATAATTATAATTATAATTATAATTATAATTATAATTATAATTATAATTATAATTATAATTATAATTATAATTATAATTATAATTATAATTATAATTATAATTATAATTATAATTATAATTATAATTATAATTATAATTATAATTATAATTATAATTATAATTATAATTATAATTATAATTATAATTATAATTATAATTATAATTATAATTATAATTATAATTATAATTATAATTATAATTATAATTATAATTATAATTATAATTATAATTATAATTATAATTATAATTATAATTATAATTATAATTATAATTATAATTATAATTATAATTATAATTATAATTATAATTATAATTATAATTATAATTATAATTATAATTATAATTATAATTATAATTATAATTATAATTATAATTATAATTATAATTATAATTATAATTATAATTATAATTATAATTATAATTATAATTATAATTATAATTATAATTATAATTATAATTATAATTATAATTATAATTATAATTATAATTATAATTATAATTATAATTATAATTATAATTATAATTATAATTATAATTATAATTATAATTATAATTATAATTATAATTATAATTATAATTATAATTATAATTATAATTATAATTATAATTATAATTATAATTATAATTATAATTATAATTATAATTATAATTATAATTATAATTATAATTATAATTATAATTATAATTATAATTATAATTATAATTATAATTATAATTATAATTATAATTATAATTATAATTATAATTATAATTATAATTATAATTATAATTATAATTATAATTATAATTATAATTATAATTATAATTATAATTATAATTATAATTATAATTATAATTATAATTATAATTATAATTATAATTATAATTATAATTATAATTATAATTATAATTATAATTATAATTATAATTATAATTATAATTATAATTATAATTATAATTATAATTATAATTATAATTATAATTATAATTATAATTATAATTATAATTATAATTATAATTATAATTATAATTATAATTATAATTATAATTATAATTATAATTATAATTATAATTATAATTATAATTATAATTATAATTATAATTATAATTATAATTATAATTATAATTATAATTATAATTATAATTATAATTATAATTATAATTATAATTATAATTATAATTATAATTATAATTATAATTATAATTATAATTATAATTATAATTATAATTATAATTATAATTATAATTATAATTATAATTATAATTATAATTATAATTATAATTATAATTATAATTATAATTATAATTATAATTATAATTATAATTATAATTATAATTATAATTATAATTATAATTATAATTATAATTATAATTATAATTATAATTATAATTATAATTATAATTATAATTATAATTATAATTATAATTATAATTATAATTATAATTATAATTATAATTATAATTATAATTATAATTATAATTATAATTATAATTATAATTATAATTATAATTATAATTATAATTATAATTATAATTATAATTATAATTATAATTATAATTATAATTATAATTATAATTATAATTATAATTATAATTATAATTATAATTATAATTATAATTATAATTATAATTATAATTATAATTATAATATAATAATGGCTTGATATTACTTATAATAGATACTGATATTCCTTATAATAGATCTATCATAAGGTAATAGATATATCAGAAGAAGATATCTTTCTATAGATAGAAATATTAAAACAGATAGAAATATTAAATTGAGGCACCTATTCTATGACAGATCCCAACTTACCCTCTATTTTTGTGCCTTTAGTGGGCCTAGTATTTCCGGCAATTGCAATGGTTTCCTTATTTCTTCATGTCCAAAAAAATAAGATTGTCAGACCCAATGGGACCGAATCTTATCAATTTATTCAACACTGGATGATATACAGATATTTTATCTCGTGTAATAGGGTATGATATGTGGCTCTTCCGAACACACAAATGAAAGAACTGTTATGCGGATATATGATATCTGCATAAATGCATGTATATGTGAATATAGCTGGTTCAAAATGGATTAGTGAATATTTTAAATAGAAAGTCAATGTATCTAACCAATTACTCCTAATGTTTCACATCAGAATAGTGCTAGTTGATGAAAGTTACTTCGGGATCAAGAAAGGTAAAGTAAAATTTATTTGGGTTATTCGCTCAATTCCAATCGAATGCAACTGGATCTAGTATAGTATGAATTGGCGATCAGAACATATATGGATAGAACTTATAACGGGGTCTCGAAAAACGAGTAATTTTTGCTGGGCCTGTATCCTTTTTTAGGTTCACTAGGATTCTTAGTGGTTGGAACTTCCAGTTATCTTGGTAGGAATTTGATATCCGTATTTCCATCTCAGCAAATCATTTTTTTTTCCACAAGGGATCGTGATGTCTTTCTACGGGATCGCGGGTCTATTCATTAGCTCGTATTTGTGGTGCACAATTTCGTGGAATGTAGGTAGCGGTTATGACCGATTCGATAGAAAAGAAGGAATAGTGTGTATTTTTCGCTGGGGATTTCCTGGAATAAATCGTCGCATCTTCCTTCGCTTCTTTATGAGAGATATCCAATCAATCAGAATAGAGGTTAAAGAGGGTCTTATCCTCGTCGTGTCCTTTATATGGAAATCAGAGGCCAAGGAGCCATTCCCTTGACTCGTACTGATGAGAATTTTACTCCACGAGAAATTGAACAAAAAGCTGCCGAATTGGCCTATTTCTTGCGCGTACCAATTGAAGTATTTTGAAACGAACTGAAGTGAAGAATAAAATGAAGAATAAATATTTTCTCAAGATGGGGGAAGGAACTTGAAACCTATCCGAACATGTATTTCGTAATACAGAATTCATCTTTTAGGCCCCAGATTTGGAATTGATACCCTTTTCTGGTTAGACGGTGAAACATTTCGAAAGAATTAATTGATCCAGGGGGAGTTTTTTCGTCTCGAAACTCGATTCGTTACTTCAAGTGGGTTTTCGAGTATTCATCGAAAGGAACAAATGAAAATAAAATTGGTTCAAATTTGCCCAATTGAGATATCCGGAATAATATTTATTTCTTTTTTCTCATTTTCATCCGAAAAGGACTCTTATTCTATGTCTATATTCCTTCTAAATTAAATAAAAAAATAAAATTATTACACAATAATAGGAAAGGAATAGACCCATAGGTCAATACCTTGTTATACAACTCGTGCTTCAAAGAAATATCAGATCAGATAGAGTCAACGAATGAAGCAGGTTCATTAACAATTCAATTCACAGAAAAAAAAATGAAAAAAAGAAAGCATTGGCCTCCCTCCCATATCTCGCATCTATAGTATTTTTGCCCTGGTGGGTCTCTTTCTCATTTAATAAATGTCTGGAACCTTGGGTTACTAATTGGTGGAATACCAGGCAATCCGAAAATTTTTTGAATCATATTCAAGAGAAAAACGTTCTGGAAAGATTCATAGAATTAGAAGAACTATTCCTATTGGACGAAATGATAAAGGAGTACCCGGAAACGCATATACAAAAACTTCATATAGGAATACACAAGGAAACAATACAATTAGTCAAAGCACACAATGAATATGATCTCCATATCATTTTGCATTTCTCGACAAATATAATCTGTTTCGCTATTCTAAGTGGTTATTTTATTCTGAGTAATGAAGAACTCGTCATTCTTAATTCTTGGGTTCAGGAATTCCTCTATAACTTAAGTGACACAATAAAAGCTTTTTCTATTCTTTTAGTTACTGATTTATGGATCGGATTTCACTCGACCCATGGTTGGGAACTAATGATCGGTTCGGTCTACAACGATTTTGGATTGGATCATAACGATCAAATTATATCTGGTCTTGTTTCCACTTTCCAGTTATTCTAGATACAATTGTGAAATATTGGATCTTCCTTTTTTTAAATCGTGTATCTCCTTCGCTTGTAGTAATTTATCATTCAATGAATGAATAAAGAACTCATTTGATCTTATTATATCAATCAAATCAGAATCTTTCTTCGTGTATAAAGAAAGTATTTTCAATTTTACTTAATTCTTTATACTTTTATCTGTTCAAGGTATTCGTCCTATATTCCAGTACAATTATTCCAGTACAATGACAGACTCGTGTATAGGGAACTATACTAGCTACCTATCTAATTTATTGTAGAAATTCCGGGATCAATGATTGGACATGCAAAATAAAAATACTTTTTCTTGGGTAAAGGAAGAGATGACTCGATCCATTTCTGTATCGATCATGATATATGTAATAACTCGGGCATCTATTTCAAATGCATATCCCATTTTTGCGCAGCAGGGTTATGAAAACCCGCGAGAAGCAACGGGACGAATTGTATGTGCCAATTGCCATTTAGCTAATAAACCCGTGGATATTGAAGTTCCGCAAGCTGTGCTTCCTGATACTGTATTTGAAGCAGTTGTTCGAATACCTTATGATAAGCAACTGAAACAAGTTCTTGCTAATGGTAAAAAGGGGACTTTGAATGTGGGGGCTGTTCTCATTTTACCCGACGGATTCGAATTAGCCCCCCTTGATCGTATTTCTCCTGAGTGAAAGAAAAGATAGGAAATCTGTCTTTTCAGAGTTATCGTCCCAATAAAAGAAATATTATTGTGATAGGTCCTGTTCCCGGTCAGAAATATAGTGAAATCGTCTTTCCCATTCTTTCCCCCGACCCTGCTACGAAGAAAGACGTTCACTTCTTAAAATATCCCATATACGTAGGTGGAACAGAGGAAGGGGTCAGATTTATCCTGATGGTAGCAAAAGTAACAATACAGTCTATAATGCTACATCAGCAGGTATAGTAAGCAGAATAGTACGTAAAGAAAAGGGGGATATGAAATAACCATAGTTGATGCATCGGATGGACATCAAGTGGTTGATATTATACCTCCAGGACCAGAACTTCTTGTTTCAGAGGGTGAATCCATCAAGCTTGATCAACCATTAACAAGCAATCCCAATGTGGGAGGCTTTGGTCAGGGAGATGCAGAAATAGTGCTTCAAGACCCATTACGGGTCCAAGGTCTTTGTTCTTCTTGGCATCTGTTATTTTGGCACAAGTTTTTGGTTCTTAAAAAGAAACGTTTGAAAAGGTTCAATTGTACGAAATGAATTTCTAGGTGCAGAGATTCCTTAACCATCAAGTTGGTAAAAAGCGCCGAATTTTTTTGATCCATACAATTATGTATGATCAAAAAATCTGTAAACCTTTTTTGGTTGCTTTGTTTATACTTTTTTTTTCGTTTTGCGGGATGTCTGGAATTCATTACTTGTATCCTATTCTTAGTAATAGACAATAGACATACAAAGAAAGAGAATACAGAGCAAGGATGGGAAAAATGAAAGAAAGAAATCCTTTTAGGAGGGATTACTAGTCTTACGAGTCTTCTATTCGACACAAGAAAAGGGCGGAAAATCCTTTTTCTTGTGTCGTCTTATATCGAAATAATAATTATTTTTTCTCCTGTTCGTCAAAGATTACCATTCCTTCTTTTCCGGGTCCACCAGAACTCTTTTGGTTAGATTCATAGGAAGTTGTGGACAAACAAAAAGAGAGAAAGGATTAGGGGAATAATTGATTGAGCAAATAGAACTTCTTCAATTAACTTAAACTTTAAACTTAGAGAAATTATTCAAGAGAAATTATTCAAGAGAAATTATTCAAGAGAAATTATTCAAGAGAAATTATTCAAGAGAAATTATTCAAGAGAAATTATTCAAGAGAAATTATTCAAGAGAAATTATTCAAGAGAAATTATTCAAGAGAAATTATTCAAGAGAAATTATTCAAGAGAAATTATTCAAGAGAAATTATTCAAGAGAAATTATTCAAGAGAAATTATTCAAGAGAAATTATTCAAGAGAAATTATTCAAGAGAAATTATTCAAGAGAAATTATTCAAGAGAAATTATTCAAGAGAAATTATTCAAGAGAAATTATTCAAGAGAAATTATTCAAGAGAAATTATTCAAGAGAAATTATTCAAGAGAAATTATTCAAGAGAAATTATTCAAGAGAAATTATTCAAGAGAAATTATTCAAGAGAAATTATTCAAGAGAAATTATTCAAGAGAAATTATTCAAGAGAAATTATTCAAGAGAAATTATTCAAACAAATTATATTATAGAGTTTTATAGAGTAAGTTCTATTAGTAGTTTATTATAGAAATGATAGTAGTTTAGTATAGAAATGATTTGCAGGATGTCTCATGCGTAGAAATCTATATAATATTGTATTATTCAGAAAATCCATTGATTACTCTTTTCTTGTTTCTTCATAAGAGTTAATATTATGGAGGAAAGGAAGAACAGAGACTATGAATCAATCAATAGATTCAATTCTTCAAAAACATTATTAAGAAACAAAAGAATAGAGTGGTTTGAAACATCAGAGCAAAGGATCCGTTTTGTCATTTCATTTCTACGAATATAATATTTTGATTATGTTGACTGGCCAATTTGTATGTTATGGAATAGATCAAAATCTTCCTACTTCCTATAAGAGTAAGAAAAGAACTCAACGGGACCTTACCCTCCTTTGTCTAATTAGAGC
This sequence comes from Musa balbisiana, assembly GCA_004837865.1. Classification (NCBI taxonomy): domain Eukaryota; kingdom Viridiplantae; phylum Streptophyta; class Magnoliopsida; order Zingiberales; family Musaceae; genus Musa; species Musa balbisiana. Next base: position 27,493 of record PYDT01000157.1, on the reverse strand, counting down.
GATAAGGTCCCGTTGAGTTCTTTTCTTACTCTTTCATGTCTACAATCCGGTTTATCCGATTACTAGAGAGATGAACCCAACCCAGAATATGAACCGTAAAAGAAAACACCTATTAAACCGATCACAGGAATACCAGTTACAGTACCAACCAGCCAAAGAGGAATCCTTCCAGTAGTATCGGCCATTTCCCCTACTTTCCTCCACATTTTCTCAAATGGTCATGCTAGAGACAAAAACAGTCATGGATAATTATGAGGATGGTATCTTTCCGAATGGGATAAGAGAATTCCTACTATTCTCTTTCTTTCTTTCAATTGAAGAAATAATTGGAAAATAAAACAGCAAGTACAAAAATTAGTAATAAACCCCAGTATAGACTGGTACGATTCAATTCAACATTTTGTTCATTCGGGTTTGATTGTGTCATAGCTCTATAATTAAAATTAGGTTTATCGTTGGATGAACTGCATTGCTGATATTGACCCCAAAAAAGAAACGGTAGGTACAGCTAGTCCGTGAACAGCCAACCATCGCACTGTAAAAATTGGATAGGTTCGATCTATGGTCATTGGGGGCCTCCTAAAAGGATTTACTAAATTCATCAAGTTGTTCCAAAGAATCAAAACGGCCGGTTATCAATGGAATACCTTGTCGGCTCTCTGTGAAATACTCGTTTGGCCGAGGACTTCCAAACACGTCGTAAGCTAAACCCGTACTGACGAATAACCAACCCGCAATGAATAGGGAAGGTATAGTAATGCTATGAATGACCCAGTATCGAATACTGGTAATAATATCAGCAAAAGAACGTTCTCCCGTGCTTCCAGACATTCTGAGCTCCACAAATTTTTGTACATTCAAAAAAGGGAATCGATTCCTTGAAAGATGGGATCAGTAAATGGAAAACTACTGATATTGCATCTTTGTGAGATCGTCAATTTTGTACCAAAGGTTTATTTCAAGTATACCGAATCAGTATAGCTATCCTTCCTCTGGCACAGCAACGCAGTCTCGATCGGTACCGAAATGCTACATAATTCTTTTCTTCTTTTTTTGTTCCTTGTCTATGCATAACTCTATGTTATTCAATAGATCAATAGAAAATTACTCAAATTCCTTATAAGATTTCCATTATTGGATTCGTAATAGAAAGTAAAGATCTTGGAAAAGCGTGAATCGATGGTTTCTAATAATTTATGAAGCATATTAGAATATTCACTTATGGAACATATTATAATATTCACACAATTCAATTATATGTATGCGAAATCTATAATAAACCCATTTTGGGGTTAAAAGTTTTTTTGTTCAAATCTTTTTATTTCAAGTAATTGGTTGGTCGTATAATACAATAAATATACTGTAATACAAAATACAATAGTATATACTATATTAGTGAAAGAAACAGAATATACTATATTAGTGAAAGAAACAGAATATACTATATTAGTGAAAGAAACAGAATATACTATATTAGTGAAAGAAACAGAATATACTATATTAGTGAAAGAAACAGAACCCAGTTGGAACAATCCATATTCGTGATGCAACCGTTATTGTATTAGATCCAAAACAAAGGTTCTTTCTTGACCAAACTAGAAGTATGGAACTCCATGATATGGAAAGACAGAATATAGAATCTAAAAGGATAATGGAAGTTGTTCGTCTTTGAATCGAGTTGGACCTGAAAAAAAAGAATAAAAATATAAAAATTAAAAATAAAGTAAAGGTTTTATTTTTTTCGATAGATCGTGGGACACCTTTTTCTTTTCATTCGAAATATTATGTTATGGGCAATTAAGCAACCTATTACTGTACTGAGTCCAATGAGTTAAAATAAATAAAAGGTAAATAGTATCAGGCCGTTCGTTCCAAATATTTTACTTACTTTTACTATTACTTTTACTTATACTTTATATTTTACTTACTTTTACTATTACTTTTACTTATACTTTATATTTTACTTACTTTTACTATTACTTTTACTTATACTTTATATTTTACTTACTTTTACTATTACTTTTACTTATACTTTATATTTTACTTACTTTTACTATTACTTTTACTTATACTTTATATTTTACTTACTTTTACTATTACTTTTACTTATACTTTATATTTTACTTACTTTTACTATTACTTTTACTTATACTTTATATTTTACTTACTTTTACTATTACTTTTACTTATACTTTATATTTTACTTACTTTTACTATTACTTTTACTTATACTTTATATTTTACTTACTTTTACTATTACTTTTACTTATACTTTATATTTTACTTACTTTTACTATTACTTTTACTTATACTTTATATTTTACTTACTTTTACTATTACTTTTACTTATACTTTATATTTTACTTACTTTTACTATTACTTTTACTTATACTTTATATTTTACTTACTTTTACTATTACTTTTACTTATACTTTATATTTTACTTACTTTTACTATTACTTTTACTTATACTTTATATTTTACTTACTTTTACTATTACTTTTACTTATACTTTATATTTTACTTACTTTTACTATTACTTTTACTTATACTTTATATTTTACTTACTTTTACTATTACTTTTACTTATACTTTATATTTTACTTACTTTTACTATTACTTTTACTTATACTTTATATTTTACTTACTTTTACTATTACTTTTACTTATACTTTATATTTTACTTACTTTTACTATTACTTTTACTTATACTTTATATTTTACTTACTTTTACTATTACTTTTACTTATACTTTATATTTTACTTACTTTTACTATTACTTTTACTTATACTTTATATTTTACTTACTTTTACTATTACTTTTACTTATACTTTATATTTTACTTACTTTTACTATTACTTTTACTTATACTTTATATTTTACTTACTTTTACTATTACTTTTACTTATACTTTATATTTTACTTACTTTTACTATTACTTTTACTTATACTTTATATTTTACTTACTTTTACTATTACTTTATTCAACTCACAAATTCCACAATGAATCTGTTGATTCCGAATCATAGGATCGGTCAATGTCACAGCAGATGAATCGAATTTTTCTACCTATGTCACTCTTAGTTAGTCTTATCTATAATGACTGATGGATCCAGAATTTTCAATTGGAACTAAACTAATTCTGTCAATTGATTTTTTCTTGCCGTCGTATTTTGTAAAAATTGAAACTTAGGTAAGTGTTTTATCAACATATGTAGCAAAAGAACATATCTAATTTAGCTCTTTCATGCTTACTATAACTAGTTATTTCGGTTTTCTACTGGCTGCTTTAACTATAACCTCAGCTCTATTCATTGGTTTGAACAAGATACGACTTATTTGAAATGAATTGAATGAAAAATTGATAAAAACGAATATTTCTCTGAGATTCCGGGTATTCTATGGTTCTTTCTCACATCAATTGCCAATTCTTGGTCATTGGGGGCCTCCTAAAAGGATTTACTAAATTCATCAAGTTGTTCCAAAGAATCAAAACGGCCGGTTATCAATGGAATACCTTGTCGGCTCTCTGTGAAATACTCGTTTGGCCGAGGACTTCCAAACACGTCGTAAGCTAAACCCGTACTGACGAATAACCAACCCGCAATGAATAGGGAAGGTATAGTAATGCTATGAATGACCCAGTATCGAATACTGGTAATAATATCAGCAAAAGAACGTTCTCCCGTGCTTCCAGACATTCTGAGCTCCACAAATTTTTGTACATTCAAAAAAGGGAATCGATTCCTTGAAAGATGGGATCAGTAAATGGAAAACTACTGATATTGCATCTTTGTGAGATCGTCAATTTTGTACCAAAGGTTTATTTCAAGTATACCGAATCAGTATAGCTATCCTTCCTCTGGCACAGCAACGCAGTCTCGATCGGTACCGAAATGCTACATAATTCTTTTCTTCTTTTTTTGATTGACCTCCTGCAGGAAGGAGGTCAAATTTAATATTTAATTTAATATTTAATTTAATATTTAATTTAATATTTAATTTAATATTTAATTTAATATTTAATTTAATATTTAATTTAATATTTAATTTAATATTTAATTTAATATTTAATTTAATATTTAATTTAATATTTAATTTAATATTTAAGTATAAGTCTATAAGTAATTTAAGTTTTGAATGAAGTTACACGGCACAGTTCTTATTACTATTACTTTTACTTATACTTTATATTTTACTTACTTTTTACTTATACTTTATATTTTACTTACTTTTACTATTACTTTTACTTATACTTTATATTTTACTTACTTTTACTATTACTTTTACTTATACTTTATATTTTACTTACTTTTACTATTACTTTTACTTATACTTTATATTTTACTTACTTTTACTATTACTTTTACTTATACTTTATATTTTACTTACTTTTACTATTACTTTTACTTATACTTTATATTTTACTTACTTTTACTATTACTTTTACTTATACTTTATATTTTACTTACTTTTACTATTACTTTTACTTATACTTTATATTTTACTTACTTTTACTATTACTTTTACTTATACTTTATATTTTACTTACTTTTACTATTACTTTTACTTATACTTTATATTTTACTTACTTTTACTATTACTTTTACTTATACTTTATATTTTACTTACTTTTACTATTACTTTTACTTATACTTTATATTTTACTTACTTTTACTATTACTTTTACTTATACTTTATATTTTACTTACTTTTACTATTACTTTTACTTATACTTTATATTTTACTTACTTTTACTATTACTTTTACTTATACTTTATATTTTACTTACTTTTACTATTACTTTTACTTATACTTTATATTTTACTTACTTTTACTATTACTTTTACTTATACTTTATATTTTACTTACTTTTACTATTACTTTTACTTATACTTTATATTTTACTTACTTTTACTATTACTTTAGCAGGATTATTCGTAACCGCATATTTACAATATAGACGTGGTGATCAGTTGGACCTTTGATTGAGTAATATTTCTTTCTTTTTTGATTGACCTCCTGCAGGAAGGAGGTCAAATTCAAGTTTTCAAGTTACAATTCAACTTTTTGTTTTGTTAAATTATTTTATTGTGATTCGACATCAAATAAACCGAATCACGCTCTGTAGGATTTGAACCTACGACATCGGGTTTTGGAGACCCGCGTTCTACCGAACTGAACTAAGAGCGCTTTCTTATCCTTATGACAGGAGATACGACTGTACTGTAAAGAAAAGTAATTTTTCTACCCCCAATACGTCTTGCATACATATAGTATGCAAGACCAGAAGATTATGTCCAATTTTAATCGATCTCAATGAATCCCTCGTTACTGCCCATGGGAGAAGTAATAGGTAGGGATGACAGGATTTGAACCCGTGACATTTTGTACCCAAAACAAACGCGCTACCAAGCTGCGCTACATCCCTTTTCAAAATTGTTGTACAGTTTCATTGTACAAAATCCCTGTCTTGTTTTCCATATCGTCATTTTCTCCTCCATCTATATACAATTTTCTTGTCATTTCTTCTTTTTGGTTTTTTGGTTTCATATAATAAAAGAATTATATACATCTGAACCCTAACGTATAAAAAAGTTAATATTTATCAGTAATGCTCAGGAACAAGGGATTAGATTTTTTTTTCTTTTACAAAAAAAGAAAAAAATCTATTGCTTCATTGTACATATCTATTTTAGTTAGGAATTCTGTGTAAAAAAATACAAATGATCTTGAACTACAGCATCTGACCATATATGTATTACAATCTATAATAGAAGGAGGATTTTCAATGCGAGATATAAAAACATATCTATTTTAGTTAGGAATCCTGTTTAGTTAGGAATCCTGTTTAGTTAGGAATCCTGTTTAGTTAGGAATCCTGTTTAGTTAGGAATCCTGTTTAGTTAGGAATCCTGTTTAGTTAGGAATCCTGTTTAGTTAGGAATCCTGTTTAGTTAGGAATCCTGTTTAGTTAGGAATCCTGTTTAGTTAGGAATCCTGTTTAGTTAGGAATCCTGTTTAGTTAGGAATCCTGTTTAGTTAGGAATCCTGTTTAGTTAGGAATCCTGTTTAGTTAGGAATCCTGTTTAGTTAGGAATCCTGTTTAGTTAGGAATCCTGTTTAGTTAGGAATCCTGTTTAGTTAGGAATCCTGTTTAGTTAGGAATCCTGTTTAGTTAGGAATCCTGTTTAGTTAGGAATCCTGTTTAGTTAGGAATCCTGTTTAGTTAGGAATCCTGTTTAGTTAGGAATCCTGTTTAGTTAGGAATCCTGTTTAGTTAGGAATCCTGTTTAGTTAGGAATCCTGTTTAGTTAGGAATCCTGTTTAGTTAGGAATCCTGTTTAGTTAGGAATCCTGTTTAGTTAGGAATCCTGTTTAGTTAGGAATCCTGTTTAGTTAGGAATCCTGTTTAGTTAGGAATCCTGTTTAGTTAGGAATCCTGTTTAGTTAGGAATCCTGTTTAGTTAGGAATCCTGTTTAGTTAGGAATCCTGTTTAGTTAGGAATCCTGTTTAGTTAGGAATCCTGTTTAGTTAGGAATCCTGTTTAGTTAGGAATCCTGTTTAGTTAGGAATCCTGTTTAGTTAGGAATCCTGTTTAGTTAGGAATCCTGTTTAGTTAGGAATCCTGTTTAGTTAGGAATCCTGTTTAGTTAGGAATCCTGTTTAGTTAGGAATCCTGTTTAGTTAGGAATCCTGTTTAGTTAGGAATCCTGTTTAGTTAGGAATCCTGTTTAGTTAGGAATCCTGTTTAGTTAGGAATCCTGTTTAGTTAGGAATCCTGTTTAGTTAGGAATCCTGTTTAGTTAGGAATCCTGTTTAGTTAGGAATCCTGTTTAGTTAGGAATCCTGTTTAGTTAGGAATCCTGTTTAGTTAGGAATCCTGTTTAGTTAGGAATCCTGTTTAGTTAGGAATCCTGTTTAGTTAGGAATCCTGTTTAGTTAGGAATCCTGTTTAGTTAGGAATCCTGTTTAGTTAGGAATCCTGTTTAGTTAGGAATCCTGTTTAGTTAGGAATCCTGTTTAGTTAGGAATCCTGTTTAGTTAGGAATCCTGTTTAGTTAGGAATCCTGTTTAGTTAGGAATCCTGTTTAGTTAGGAATCCTGTTTAGTTAGGAATCCTGTTTAGTTAGGAATCCTGTTTAGTTAGGAATCCTGTTTAGTTAGGAATCCTGTTTAGTTAGGAATCCTGTTTAGTTAGGAATCCTGTTTAGTTAGGAATCCTGTTTAGTTAGGAATCCTGTTTAGTTAGGAATCCTGTTTAGTTAGGAATCCTGTTTAGTTAGGAATCCTGTTTAGTTAGGAATTCTGTGTAAAAAAATACAAATGATCTTGAACTACAGCATCTGACCATATATGTATTACAATCTATAATAGAAAGAAGATATTTAACTTTAAATAATAAATAAAATAAATTTAATTAAAATTATGAATTTTAGGATAGAACACTTGAGAGTTAGAAAGAAATTGTATTATTTAATTATTACTCCATTAAATTATTACTTTATTATTCTATTACTTTATTATTCTATTAAAATTGTTACTCCATTAATATAATATTAATTATCTATTAATTATCATTATATAATGAAATGATAATTGCAACGAAATACTTAGAAATTCCATTTCTAGTTAGTAACTTCTATCGATTTTTTTTTGTTCTTTTCTTCTTCTTCAGCTCGGATCGAAAATAGAAGAGTTAAGCCGATCCAAAATTCAAAGGAGGTTCATGGCCAAGGGTAAAGATGTCAGAGTCATAGTTATTTTGGAATGTACCAGTTGTGCCCGAAATGATGTCAATAAAGAATCGCCAGGTATTTCTAGATATATTACTCAAAAGAATCGACACAATACGCCTGGTCGATTAGAATTGAGAAAATTTTGTCGCTATTGTAACAAGCATACGATTCATGGAGAAATAAAGAAATAGATCGAACAGAACGCGTGTGCGCTCTCGCCAAGGAAGAGGAAGAACTTAACATATATTTAACATATATAATATACATAATGTATACAAATCAAAGCCTATTTTGGTCGGATCTGAACTGAAGTGAATAAAGAAATATAATTTTAGAAATAAGGAATAAACCATGGATAAATCCAAGCAATCTTTTCGTAAATCCAAGCGATCTTTTCGTAGGCGTTTGCCCCCAATTGGATCGGGGGATCGAATCGATTATAGAAACATGAGTTTAATTAGTCGATTTATTAGTGAACAAGGAAAAATATTATCTAGGCGGGTGAATAGATTGACTTTGAAACAACAACGATTAATTACTATTGCTATAAAGCAAGCCCGTATTTTATCTTTGTTACCTTTTCTTAATAATGAGAAACAATTTGAGAGAGCCGAGTCGATCCCCAGAACTACTGGTCCTAGAACCAAAAATAAATAGACATACTCTTCAATTGACTCAAAACTCCAATTGTAACTCAAGCTCAGATTGATGTTTTGTTCGAAAAGGCCTAGAATCTAGAGTGGGTTCCTGTGTTATAAGAAACAAAAAATGGAGAAAATTTTTTTTATTGAAACATATTCGTTCATTCCTATTACTATCTTAATTTATTTTTATTCTATTTTCCCGGAGTTCCTTCTCCGGGGAATTCTGTTTCAATCATTCCTGTACTGTATATTACTTTAGAATCTACTTTAATTACTTTAGAATCTACTTTATTTGATGATCTTGTTGGAAATCATGTAAAGACAATTCTTATTTGATATAGCTATTTGTGCAGGTATTTTACGATTAAGAAGCAATTGCTTCTTGTACAGATTGTGTATTAATCTACTATAACTATACAATACCTTATTCTCACGAGTTACTGCATTTATCCGAGTGATCCACAAACGACGAAAATCCCTCTTTTGCCTGCCTCTATCTCGATGAGAGGAAGCCAAAGCTCTCATTTTCTGTTGAGTAATCGTTCGAGTAAGTCTTGAATGAGCTCCTCTAGAGGTTGATGCAAATAAACGAATTTTTGTTCGACGTCTCCGAGCTGTATATCCCCGTCTAACTCTGGTCATTGAATCAAATTAAACCTTAATGAATAACTAATTGATTTCGATTCTTTCAGTCATCCTTTTCCCCTCTCACGGTCGATTAATAACAAAACGGATTATTCCGATATATAAAATATAAATTCCAATGGCTTTTGCTACTATAACCTTCCTGACCACAATTTTTTATTCCGTCCAGGCATTTCACCTGCAAATAAGAAATTCTAATGATACTAAAAAAAAAATAGTGGGTTCCATCGTTTCTATGGTTACTTCTTAAACGGTGAGGTCCTCTCTATACACCGGAGCCTCTTCTTTCATTTAACCAAATGGTATTGTGAACTTGTATAGTTCACACTCTTTGGCTCTACCCATCAATTATAGAGTAATAGCTCTTTTCACAATAAGAGTTATCTATACAGTGACGGCATTTAATTAGGAAAGTTGGCTAGGTAGCTGACCCTCTTAGTCCGCTCTTTTAACAATAGGAGCATAATCTTTTTGCTTCTTATAATACTATTTCCTCCGCTTAATGGATAACTATTTGCTACCAATGGGGAATTGCTTTTCATCTCAAATCTAGGTGATTGGATTTGCACCAATGGAAACCATAAATTCCATACACAATATAGGTATATGATAGATCTTTTCCATTTACCCTATTCATTGGTACCGGTCATTGACACTGGAAAAATTGTCTCATTTGTTCGAACTCATGATCTGAACGAGTCGCACATACACCCTAGTACATGTTCCTCGACGCTGAGGACATCCTCTAAGAGCGGGAGATTTCGTAACATTTCTTATTGGCTGTCTTGCGTTTCTAATAAGTTGTTTAATAGTTGGCATGTCGTATCGTATATATATATATGTATATATAGAATTAGAATGGAATGGGTTGGTTTAGATCGATCTTAACCTGATGATTGGATTGATGATTATGAATTTTTTCTATTCAATACCAAATCACAGAAAATTCGAATTATGGTTTGAAATGGATTTACACGAAATCCCCGGTATTTTCATTTTCGACCGCTACGAGATCAACAATGCCATGAGCTTGGGCTTCTGTTGCTGACATAAAAACATCCCTTTCCATGTCTTCGGATACAACCCATAAAGGCTTGCCCGTTCTTTGTACATAAACCTTTGTGAGGGTTTCACGAAGTTTCAGTAGTTCTTCCATTTCCAGGACAAATTCCCCTGTTCGTGATTCATAAAAAGAACTAGCAGGTTGATGAATCATGACCCTAATTATATTGATATTGATATAACATCATGAACGGTTCCTCTATCTCGCATGATTGGGCTAATGTAAGGGATAAAAAAAATAACAAGAAGAAATTGAACAACCGTACAGGCATCTTCTGTGCGTTGCATACGGCTCCGCAATGGAATTTACTTTTTTCTTCTCTTCTATTCTATCTAAGAAAGAAAGAGAATCCATCTGATTCAGATCGTTGAATGATCCATTTACCACCCTTCCTTTCGTAGGAGTCAAAAATACTATGATGGTTCTGTTGCTTTATATATTTATCTCGTCTGTGATTTAGCAATCCCAAAGTGCCTTTCTGATACGATCAAATAAGGAAAACTGATCTTTTTTTTTTCATTTTCGTACTCTTCCATAACATAAATATCAGAAAGAAACTTCTGGTGTGGAAGAAAAATGGTTTGTGACGCTGAAATGTACCCCCGACACATAAAATCAACAAATCGGAAATAACCTTTGTTTCATACTACTATCTCGATACAAAATCTCATGTTATGAAAAAACAATAATGGTTTGTTCATATCGAACTCGAAGTGCCATGCTATTATTACTTATTATTCATATTCAATATGGCGAAGGCATAGTCTTTCTTTTTTTTTTCAAATAAAAACTCATTGGCGCCAAGCGTGAGGGAATGCTAGACGTTTGGTAATTTCTCCTCCGATCAGAATGAAAGATCCCATAGAAGCGGCTAACCCCATGCATATTGTATGCACATCGGGTGGCACAAATTGCATAGTATCATAAATAGCTATTCCTGATACTACCCATCCGCCGGGAGAGTTTATAAACAAAAAAAGATCCCTAGTATTATCTTCTATACTGAGATATACCATGAGACCAACAATTTGATTTGAGATCTCGCTATTAACCTCTTGACCTAAAAAAAGTAATCTTTCTCGATGAAGTCGGTTGATTAGGACAAAATTGGTTCCTTTAGGAACTGTACGTGCACCTTTGGATGCATACGGTTCAAAAAAATTGCGAAAAAAGAATCAATGTGTCGATTCCAGTTCTATTTTTTTTTTTCTGTAATAGGTTTTTGTTTTTCTAATAAAGCTTCCATTTTTTAAAAGACATGAGATGAGTTTTGGCTTCCTTACCTATAAAAAAAGAATTTACTGAACTTATTGAAATTGAATTGAACAAATCTCTCTCATTGATGTATTGTTTCATCGACATTCAAATCACGATGTAATTTTCTTGTTTCTGAATGGGCCTTTTCAATTCTTTTAGGTTCATGTTCTACTCCGGGAAAAGATCTGTCCGAATTCCATTTGCACATATAGGGCAAATGGTCTCAGTACCACTTCTTTTTGTTACGACTTTTTTTTTTCAATTCGTTTCATGCCTTTCCCCAATCATTCGATGTACTCATCATACTATTCCGTTGGTTATTGGTTGGACGTTTGAAATCACTCCTATAATAAGGATAAGAATCGTTTATGATACAAGCGGTAATCGTACATTACATGGATTACCAATTTGGTATTTTCTGAACGGAGCCTGGATACTTTATTACTTTATTTTATTTTTATTTTTCCAAGTCAACCATAAATTCTCCTAATTGATCCTCAAAATAAATAAATTGATCTAATTGCACTTCACGCTCCGAATGATTGATGGTTCACTCAATACAATATTTCTTAGGCGAAACAGAGGATATTTCGATCGAGGGAGAGAACGGGTAAATTCCATATAACCCAATATGTCTGACAAGTCGCACTATAAGTCAACCCAAACTGCATCTTCCTCTCCAGGACTCCGAAAAGGTACTTTTGGAACACCAACGGGCATTAAATTAAAGAAAAAATTGAGTACTATACTTCACTTTAATGTGGAAACATAACAATGGCTTTATCGTCTTCATCCCTTTTTCTGTTTATTGTATTTTATACATAGATTTTTATACATAAATTGGAAGGTTTATTTTATAGAGTAAGACAGAATGAATAAAGAAAAATTTTAACTAACGGATCAATCGTTGGAGTAATAAACAAGTATCTACGCATTCGTTTCCCTAAAGTAGAACTAATCCTCCCATTGCGTATTGGTACTTATCGGGTATAGAATAGATCTGCTTCTCTTTGTTCTTACGAACAGAATTGTTCCATTATTTTCAATGGAACGGAATAAAAATTAACCCTTTCTCATACGGAATCTACTGAAAAGGTTAGATACATAGTATAGTCTTTTCCAATGCGATAAAATAAAGTGACATAGTGTCTATTTTTCTTTGATAAAGGGGTATTTCCATGGGTTTGCCTTGGTATCGTGTTCATACTGTCGTATTGAATGATCCCGGTCGATTGCTTTCTGTCCATATAATGCATACAGCCCTAGTTGCTGGTTGGGCCGGTTCGATGGCTTTATACGAATTAGCGGTTTTTGATCCCTCTGACCCCGCTCTTGATCCAATGTGGAGACAAGGTATGTTCGTTATACCCTTCATGACTCGTTTAGGAATAACCAATTCGTGGGGTGGTTGGAGTATTTCAGGAGGAACTGTAACGAATCCCGGTATTTGGAGTTATGAAGGTGTGGCAGGGGCACATATTGTGTTTTCTGGCTTGTGCTTCTTGGCAGCTATCTGGCATTGGGTGTATTGGGACCTAGAAATATTCTGTGATGAACGTACGGGCAAACCATCTTTGGATTTGCCTAAGATCTTTGGAATTCATTTATTTCTCTCAGGGTTGGCTTGCTTTGGCTTTGGCGCATTTCATGTAACAGGTTTGTATGGTCCTGGAATATGGGTGTCCGATCCTTATGGACTAACTGGAAAAGTACAACCTGTAAGTCCAGCGTGGGGCGCGGAAGGCTTTGATCCTTTTGTTCCCGGAGGAATAGCCTCTCATCATATTGCAGCGGGTACATTGGGCATATTAGCAGGCTTATTCCATCTTAGTGTCCGTCCGCCTCAACGTCTATACAAAGGATTACGTATGGGCAATATTGAAACTGTACTTTCCAGTAGTATCGCTGCTGTTTTTTTTGCAGCTTTCGTTGTTGCTGGAACTATGTGGTATGGTTCAGCAACTACCCCAATCGAATTATTTGGTCCCACTCGTTATCAGTGGGATCAGGGATACTTTCAGCAAGAAATATATCGAAGAGTTAGCGCCGGACTAGCCCAAAATCTGAGTTTATCGGAAGCTTGGTCTAAAATTCCCGAAAAATTAGCTTTTTATGATTACATTGGTAATAATCCAGCAAAAGGGGGATTATTCAGAGCAGGGTCAATGGACAACGGGGATGGAATAGCTGTTGGGTGGTTAGGACACCCCGTCTTTAGAGATAAAGAAGGGCGCGAGCTTTTTGTACGTCGTATGCCTACCTTTTTTGAAACATTTCCGGTAGTTTTGGTAGATGGAGACGGAATTGTTAGAGCCGATGTTCCTTTTAGAAGGGCAGAATCAAAGTATAGTGTTGAACAAGTAGGTGTAACTGTTGAGTTCTATGGTGGCGAACTCAATGGAGTCAGTTATAGTGATCCTGTGACTGTAAAAAAATATGCTAGACGTGCCCAATTAGGTGAAATTTTTGAATTAGATCGGGCTACTTTGAAATCTGATGGCGTTTTTCGCAGCAGTCCAAGGGGTTGGTTCACTTTGGCCATGCTACGTTTGCTTTGCTCTTCTTTTTCGGACACATTTGGCATGGCGCTAGAACCTTGTTCAGAGATGTTTTTGCTGGCATTGATCCAGATTTGGATGCTCAAGTGGAATTTGGAGCATTCCAAAAACTTGGAGATCCAACTACAAAGAGACAGTAGTCTGATACACATTGCTCTGGTATCTTTCGCCTCTGTTTTTGATTTGACATAGGGTTAGGGTACTGAAGAAATCTTGACTTGAATAACACCATCTTTTCTTTGACTCTTTCCTTTTCTTTATATGGTAAATGATGCCAAATGAATAGGTGTGGAAGCTATAATTGTAAACCACGATCGAATCTATGGAAGCATTGGTTTATACATTCCTTTTAGTCTCGACTTTAGGGATAATTTTTTCGTCTCTTTTACGAGAAACGCCTACGGTTCCCACTAAACAGGAAAAATTTTTCATTATCTCAATTGAAGTAATGAGTCTACCCATTATGGGAGGTCATTACTTAACTAGTCCCCGTGTTCTTCGAATGGATCTCTTAGGTGTTGGAGGGTTGCCCAAAAGCGGTATATAAAGGCGTACCCAGTAAAGCTTACAAGTAAACCAGATATGAAGATGGGCGACTAGGGTTGCTGTTTCCATTTTTAGACAATTTCAAGATCACAATGGATCTACGATAAGATCGTTTATTTACCAACGACAACGGAATGCGATACAAGTCAACAGTCGCAACCAATGATTAACTAGGAGTATGGTACACACACCGTTGAGGCATATAGTTCTAGATCTGGGCCAAGAAACCTACTGTAGGGAAAGTTATTGAACATTGAATTCGGAATATGGAACGTAGTCCGGCTGGGGGACTACACCATGAATGGGAGTAGCAATGGCCCTATTTCGGTTTCCTATCTATTATTTTGGAAATTTATAATTCTTCCGTTTAGGAGGAACAATGAGTTAAGTTTCTAAGAACTTTGAAGTCTCGTTTCAATCAAACACATTACTTTACTTAAAACTCGGAGTTCTAGACCCTTCTGGTAGTTCGACCGTGAATTTATGTGTTTCGGTATTCAGGCATATGCCGTGGGTGATGTTATAATGATCCTATTGAAATACAGAGAATGGTCTGTATCTCTATCGAGATGATTCTATTCGTGGATAGTATTCTCGGATATGGAGCAGAATATACTATAGAATATAGAATAGATTAAGAAAAGAAATATTAAACCTATGATCATACCTACTATTCAGACACTCGCAACGGACTCAGAAAAATTTCAAATAGATATTGCCTAAATCAACCGATTTTTTTTTTTTCTGATTCAGACTTTTTTTATTGACGAAGGGACAACTCTTTTGCTAGTTTTGTTGGTCATACATCATAGAATTAGTGCCGCATCAACGGGTTCTATCAGAGAACCTTGATAGCTTGAGGCTTTGCTGTATTAATTATTAAAGTAATAATCGTGGTTCTAGTATGAATATGGGTTTCAATTATTGTCATGGTTCAAAAGCAAATTCTACAATAGTAAAAAAGAATCAATCCGCATACACCAAAAAAACAAAGAATAAAATAACAAAATAAAAAATCGGGAAGAGAGGATTCAAAGGCTGTAATGATCAACTCCCAAAGAGACAGATGAGCCAAATTGATATTGTGATGAAGATATATACCAAAGAAGAAAATTTTCGTATTTTTGTAATTAGTATCTAGGGTCGGGGCAAATCAAGAGGTTAAGCTAAGAAGTTGTGAATTTTATTACATATCCGTTGAAATCGCATTTGTGTGGTTTGCTGGAGCCGTAAGAGATGAAAAATTTCATATACGTTCTAGAGGGGGAGTCCTTGGCTTGGTACAATTCAATACAGTATAGCGGGTGAGAACGTCTTGAGGTCAGGCGATTGCAGATGAATAATAGGTAAATATGTTCCTCATCATTCAAAAGAGTTTATTGTTTAGGGGGGAACACTTACTTGTTTTTCGATCAAGTAGCTACAGGTTTTGCTAGACTTTTTACTACCGTCAAACGTTACAGAGGCTTTTTCCTTTGTTTCAATACATAATGACTGAGGCCAAAAAACTTTTGTGGGTATACGAGCAGTTCATCGATGGTCAGAAAGATGAGGTTCATGACGATCGAGCACGTATTATTTCGTGTGTACCTACAGGTGGCTAAAAAACCCCGCGAATTAATTGGGTTTACAGGTGTATAGTTTTGGCTGTACATTGACGGCATCTTTTGGTGTGTAACTGGGTTATTCTTACCTTTGGACCACGGTATTGGGCAGTTAAAAATTGTGACAGGGTAATGAAGCGATTCCCGTAATAGGATCGCCTCTTGGTAGAGGTTATTAACGCGGAAGAGTGTGTGTGGGCAATCCACTTTGATCGTTTGTATAGTTGACACACGTTGTAGTGACTTCTTCTTAATGCGGATTAGGGTAATGCATTTTCAATGTAGTAAGCAGGTTTTCGGGTCCTTTATAGAATCAAGATATTTGTAATTGACATACTCATCGGGGGGAACGATAGACAATAATATTTCATTGCTAGAATAGGCTTCTTGAAAAATCAAGACATGTTATTTGGATACTGTCTTCAACTCGAAGTATGGCTAGTCCTTATTGCTACGAATAGTTGAATTAATTTTCCGAGAGAGGATGGATAGGGCGTGTGTGACTTGAAACTATTGATGGCCATGCAGATATATGATTTTATCTGCCACATTGGAATTCACAACCAAAGGTGTTCCAATCCAACCACCATGTAAGACCCTATGTAGCAGAGGGATAGCGGTTCGTTTGGGAGAACCTTTTCTATGATCATACTGAATCATGTTATGCATGAAAGGCTCAGTAAGCTCCGTAAGCATAGAATAAAATAAGTGATTGTGGAAGGGATTCAATGTTCTGTCTTTCCACTTCTATTTGTAGTGTAGAAATGGCATTCATTTCCTCTTGACGCTCCCGATCGATTCGAAATACTATCGGAGGTGAAATAGAATCTAGGAAGAAAGAACAGAGGCTCGCTGTATTAGTCCCAAGTCCATACTGGTATGTAAGAAAATCGAGATGTTGGGGGGGATAAACACCAACAAAAAGACATGAGACAATCCAAAAAGATTGACATGATCAAATTATAAGCTAATTGGATATTGAGCATTTACCTGTAAGCACTGAATTAGGTTGCATGAATAGGTGCCACTCCGGAAACTGGAATCTGGTAAAATCTTGTCTTACATAGAAGTCATTATATCCTATGCTCTGTGGGGATATGTATGAAACAATCGATGTTATATGGATAAATTTATGCCAGTCCTTCTTTCTGCTCGAGCGAGCTGAAAAAGTATCATGTCCGGTTCTTCGGGGGATGGATCCATAAGAATTCACCTATTCCCAATACCAAAGAACTGACTTGACCGATCCGTATTAAGAGCTAAATTGGCTCAAGGGATGGGGCATAATTATTATGGAGACCGCCGGGCCCAAATGACTCTTTTATATATTTTCCCAGGTAGGAATTCTAGGTATCTATTGCATGTATGTAGGGTGCAGTTCTAGAACGTCCAATGATTGGTGAACGGCGGATCCATGTGCAACATTTGGAAATATTACCGGAATGGTACTTCTTTCCCGTATTTCAAATACCTCGCACGTACCCAATAAGTTATAGGTGTTTTTAATGGTTTCCAGTACCCACGGGATTATGACAGTACCTTTTTGGAGAATGGTAATAAATTTTCCAAAATCCATTCGCCGTCCAGTCTGCTACCACAGTCTTTGTTGGATCGGTACCGCAGTAGCTCTTGGTAGGTATTGGTCAACATTACTCTTGATACTCGCTAACTTTAGGTCTTTTTTAAATTGCTTCCAACGTGAATACCATGATTATGTATCTAAGAATAGTGACTTCAAAGTCCTAGTCTTAGAGACATTAATTTATTGATGAGTCATTCACGCAAATACGGATTGTGCCAAAAACAGATTAAAAACAAAGTTTCTTCTTTTTCGTGATAAATTTTCTTTCTATTTTTATTAGAAAACGAAGATGCCACGATCATGGATTTAAAATTAAAAATGATTCTTAGTAAATCACTGCGCACCCTGCTTTTGTAGGTGTCCGATATCTCTTTTCCATTTCTATGCGAAAATATTCCTTTCATAAGATATTCTTGACTCTTATCAAAAGGTCCAATAAGGGTGTATATTGGGACTTTGAGGACAATGATAGGCCTGGAGGTAATTCTGATTGGTCATAAAATACATGTTCCAAGTGAATTTCTTTTTTGATTTTTCTTAGATTGGTTAATCGATTTGAAGGAAAATGGTAGAGGGTAAACCGTTTTTATTCTTGACATATTCCTCCTTCTCCGCATGTGAAAAGGAATAAAAAATAATTAAATACGAGAAGATTCATAAAGTGCTCCTGCGGAGTGTTAAACTTCCATGTCAATATTTCTAGAAAAAGTATCTATTGTTTTTCTTCCCATTCCATAAGAAGGAATACAGATTCGCATTCGAACAGGCATAGATACGCATCGATAGTAACTTCCTTTTAGCGTAGTTGTGGTTTCGTACGCTATACACGATTCGCCTTGATTGTACTCCAATCCACCAGCAATTGGTTCCGTCCGGTCCGGTTAGCTATATGTTTTGTTGTGTCAAAACTCTTTCCTTTTCACGGAAGGTGGTGAGATGAATATCTTGAGCGGTTACGTATTTAGGGCCCTGCGCAAAGGGATGCGCTCTAACTCCATTATATTACTTTCAATACAATTTCTTTCAAATTTAGTACATTTCATGTACCGATTCTCAATACCTATTATCGTAGAATATTAGAATCATTCAGCGGCACTTTTCTCAGCGGTTTGCAGTGTGATACAGGTTCCTTCTATTTCTCCACGTAAAGCCCTTCGCTGCATACCTATAGTTTAATCATGCTGACCTTTCCCATAAGCGGGGACAGAACGAAACGACCATAATAAAAGACGTTAATGTACTCTCGATTCAACACACTCCACGGTAGTGGTTCGAGTGGATCTGTACTTCCTCTCGAACCTACTCTACTAATACTCTTATTGATCAGATCATGGATCATTATTCTCTTGAAATCTGTTTTTTCTTCTTTCTTACACACGTCTTTTTTTAGGGGGTCGACAGCCATTATGTGGCATAGGGGTACATAACGTACGAAACTTAATAGTATACCACTTTACGAATGGCTCGTATGCGGCATCTTTACGAGAACCAGGACTTTTATCATAACTTCGCTGTTGCATTACCCTGATTAACTACTTGTACGATCGATTAATGCCGCGCTGAGCAGCATAGGGTGGAACTCTTCTTGTCCCGTTGAATCGGAGTACAAGGCAGAGGCCAAGAACCACCGACATCGTACATCTGTAACAGTTACCATGGTATTGTTGAAATTGCTTGAACGTGAATAATTCCTGTTTGGTTATTTACGTCCATTCTACGTGAACCTACGCCCATTCTCGGAACGATCTTGGTATAGCTTGTCATATTTTTTATCATTTAATATAAGTCAGAAATATAGGAAGAAAAGATACGGAAATATCCATTTCAATTACAGAAAGAAATCCTTTATTTTTGTCTTTGTCTTTAGAAAGTTCTTTTTAGGAAAGATTCTCCTTGTCTCTGGTTATGTATCGGTTGGACCAAATCACTATAAAGTCGTCCGCGCCTACGGATCCCAGTCGGCCAGTTTTCCAAATTTTTACGAAAACGGAAGCCCTTATTTTCATATTTCTTATCCTTACCTTAATTTGAATCTTTCTTGAAGAAAAGAAGTCTCTTGATTTTTTTTAATTCGAATGTATAGTCATTTAACTTCGAATTGTATCGTCATGAAAGGAATGCGTTTAAAATCACCTAATCATTCGAATCTTGTTGCGAAGTCTATAAATTATAGTCCTGTTGAAATAACAACTACTTCAATTTGCTCTATCCCAGGTCTTATCGTATCAAACTTGCGGGGCCGGATGCCTTCCCGAAATACCTAGATAATCTTTATGATCTGGCGGACGGAAACATACCGTTGGGAAGTGATTCAGTAATTAAACCTTCATGAATAAATTTGTTCTTCATTCCAGGTAACTTCCTTGAAGTATCAATATGGAGGAAGAGTTATATAACTAACTTTTCTCTCTATTTCACAAATAGGAAAGTGAGAGAAATTGGATACCAGAGGCGCGGATCAAAATTATATAACACAAAGTTCGCCTCCAATTTTTCTCGTCGAGTTCTCGATCTGGCATTATACCTCGGGAAGTAGAAAGCATTACAATTCCGATCCACCTAAAATCTTAGGAATTTGTTGATAGTCGGAAATACATTGTAAACCGGGTCGGGATACGCGTTACATAGTTCTGTGTATTCTTTCTAGTCTTTCTATGCGCAGAGTTGAAAACAAGACATATTTGTTACCTTCCTGAGTTTCGAACGTTTTCAATAAACCTTCTACGTAGAAGTATGTCACAAGAATGTTTCGGTGATGTAGTAGATGCTATTCGAAACCGTTCCGTTTTTATTCATGTCCGCATTAATAGCAGTAGGATATCGGACAATTAGTGTCTACCCATGACGAACCAAGAATTGGTGCCTCAAATTTTGAATATTATACTCAACAGTTTCTTTTTTTCTTTGTTTTATTTTCATTTTTTTTTTTCTTTTTTTTTTTTGGTTTCGCTTTTTTTATTATAAAATTATTTATTAAACGTATATGAGTGAGACACAATATAATAATCTACTAAATGGTTCTACGAAATTTGATCTATTTTAGATGTTCTGATTATCATTCGTCCCTATAGTAGTATTTATAATACCCGGGGCCAATGAAAACTATTTTAGTAAAATTCAACTGTCTCAATTCCGAGCGATCGCACCAAACAATCGAGTTCGTTTGGATTAATTATTGATAAATGACAACCGCAGCATGTCATTAATATCGTCATTTCATACAGTGTGTCACGTTGAGGCTTTACACGTACGTACATTACAGTTATTATTTCGATCTTTTAGTGGCATATAGGCAGGCTCTGGGATTACAGCACAATAACGGCACCAATATGCCGCTATCGATGATTACCAGCTCCTATGATTACGAATACACATTCCATTCTAGAGCTACGCTGTTATCGCTTAATCAAAAGGGTCGAGGTTGAATAATATCATTTATTGGAATCCGTTTTTAATGCAAAGGATGAAGGAAAAAAGAAATATTCTCGTCCAGAAATAAAAACTTGCGTGTTTTTTCATCCTCACTACACTGTTTAGTCTACATACCTATCCTACAAATGAGTCGTATAGGCATTTGGGAAGCAGCTAGGGAAATAGATGCTTGGATACAGATTTGTACTCCGCCCATTTCATAAGTATTCGACCGGGTTACAACGTTACCCAATATTCGGGCGGATCCATCCCCGACCCATAAGTGTTTCCGCAGTCTACTGTAACAGGTTTGTCGGAAATTATACGTAACCATTTTTTCACCACGCGCGCATATCGATCTGTCATTGTATTGACCGCTTTATTTGTCTAGCTGATCCAGCGGGTTTCAAGTGCCTCTGAGAGCGTATTGCGAACAAATAAGATTGCCCCGACAAGAATTCCCTTCATTCGTATCTAGGTGTTTACGAAATTGGTTCTTTTGGGGTTATGTTGAGGTCGTTTCTTAATTCCATCTCTCTACAGACGGAAATTGAGAGTTTCTTCTCATCCAGCTCCCGCGAATGCACGGATCAATAATATTTACAGATACGCATGTATTAATAATTTAAGAAATAAACAATAGACATTTATTAATATTGAATTTGTTTTAGTATACAGGAAGAGGTCATAGACAGGACTATCTAGCTAGACTATTATGTTATGCCTTCTTTATAGATATAAATATAGATCGATATAACTTATAGATAATGCTTTTATAATTATAGATACTGCCTTTTTCTTTATAACGATCTGATCCTTATTTTTACCCTTATCAAATGTGCACATATTGTAATGATTCAATAAATTAAAGGTTTCGCGTGCGAATATTGATCTTTAAGTTTTATTCCAAGGTCAACCATGACGTCTAAGAATAAATAAATTTTCTGGTTCGTCCGCCATCCCAACCAATGAATTATTCGGATTCGTTGTCAGTAGAATTCCTATGCAGCAAGGTTCAGTCGTTCAATAGCTTCTC
Source organism: Musa balbisiana (assembly GCA_004837865.1). Taxonomy (NCBI): domain Eukaryota; kingdom Viridiplantae; phylum Streptophyta; class Magnoliopsida; order Zingiberales; family Musaceae; genus Musa; species Musa balbisiana. Next base: position 5,406 of record PYDT01000157.1, on the reverse strand, counting down.
CATTAATGGTTAGGCTCGGAACTCTGCAAATGGAGCTCAACAACATTCATTCTCGAGTCAATCTCCTTCGTTTTTATGAAACCCGGGTCTTTATATATGTTAGTTCATTCAGTCTTGATGCTTATCCATTGCCTTAGGAGGTAATTAAGAGACCATACATTATTGGACTATATCTCATGATATTTTGTTCTCTCTTTCATCATCCGTCATTTACCACATCCCTTTATTTTTTTCACACCCATAAATCGATTTTTAGGAAACGATTTAGTTGCCGTTGCGCCCCTATGAGTGATCCACTCATCTTCTAGTGACTGTTTCTTGGGATCTCGACCCTACGAAGCAATAAGTGTGTATTAGTTTATTGGTTTTTATTTTGTTTTTGTTATTTTATATAGTTATTAAGTTTAAGTGTTTAGTGCGATTTTTTTGTTATTCCAATTAAACTCTAAAGAAAATTAACGAGTCACCACTAAGCATAGCAATTATAACACATGACAATCGAATTTATTCAACTTATAGACTTCGAATTGCTCATTTTTGTGTCGATTTAACGGAACAAGAATGAAACAGTTTGTTATTTTTGTTCTATCACTGGCCAGAATGGCAAGAAAATAAAGGTCTAGTATTCTCGTCCACAAATATCCAAATTTTGATGCCTAAACTCCATAGATCGTTCGAATTGTTAGAACAATGATCATTTTAGCGCGAAGGGTTTGTAGGGGACCTGCCCTCTCTGATCATTCGCCACGTGCAAGTTCGTTTCGTCAATACGCCCTGAAATTGTATGCATTCTGTTGTATCCGTTTTTCAGTAATAAATAGCCGTTTTCATTGCCTTTCGAAACGAAACTTATTTTAATTGAAGCTATATATCCGCAAGAAGATTAGGTTGCCATAAGTTTTCAACTCTTTGTGATAGCAATGTTGAGTCTTCGGTTCACAGAATTAATCTTTTTGTACATTCATCTGTAATTCTTCGATTCCTCGTGTTTGGCCCTCTATTAATAAATTTGGAATACAATATAGATTATGACCTGGATCAAATCAATTCTTTTTTAAGTTCACTATACGAGCGATCCTTCGAAAACCGAGGATATTCTCCTATTTTTTTGGACATAGTTCTTGAACATTCCGTATTTTTATCCTCCTGTAAACCCCAAGAATAATTTTGGTGTGTGCGAACAAAAAGGAATGCGGACTGGGTTGTGACCAAGTCTGAAAACCACGTGGATTTATTTTTGTCCATTATTTTCACTATTATATTCTTTCATCCATATCATGTTATTTTACTATGTTTAATATGATGAATCTCTAAATCTAGATTCATCTAAAAAATAATTTAGATTTACCTTGTAATTACAATTGGTATATGACAAGAGGTCTTTTTATCGGATATACGGCCTCGAGCTCGAGGTCTTAATTTTTTCCAATGGTACCCTATTAACTTTGGCTCACTAAGGAATGAATCAGCTTCGTTCAAACCCATATTATGACTAGCATTGACTGCTGCAGAATAAACAATTGAAATGGGATAGATGCTCGATAAGCATGAGTCGTATTAATAAGTGTTTCTTAAGAGGAACGTCCGCGAATCTGATCAATTACTCTTCGCGCTTTGAAAACAGACATTACTACATTATTGTTGAGCTAAAATTGTTACTCTTAACCGAACTCGAGTTCTTTATTAATAAGGTTATCTATCCCCCAACTAACATGATAAACACTTGTTTGCTACTGTATTTTTTTTGAACAAAAAAAATTATTTTTCAATTTCAATTTTTTTTATATTAATGTGATATTTTATATTTTATATTTTAATATTAAAATGTTTTATTTATTGTTTTATTTATTTAATATTAAAAATGTGTTATTTAAATTAAAATGACTTTAAATTAAACTTAACGACGAGATGTATTATCGTTTCTTGCAGTCTCGCAAAAAGTAAAAGTAGCGCGCATTCTCCCAATTTGTGGAACTACACATTACTAGCTGTTATATAAAATAGGGGAAATGTTCCGTTCCATTAGAATAGCGCTTGTATGGCCAATCATTGTGGGTATACTGGTAGATGCCCGAGACCACGTACTTATTATTTTCTTTCTCCTCCCTAATGTTGAGTTTTTCCATTTTTTCCGATAAAGTTAGCTACACAAGGGTTTTTTTTTAGGAAGTGTCATGTCACAGTGGATTACTCCTTTTTTTTACATTTTTTATGGGTTAAAAGATGGGCTTCTATGTCCAATATCTCGATCTAAGTTAAGTTGGAGGTAAAGAATAAAAACACTAATGAGAATGGAAAAAAGATAATCCTTAGCTCGAAAGGGGGCGGAGTAGCCAAGTGGATCAAGGCAGTGGATTGTGAATCCACGCACGGGTTTCATTACGTCGTTCGCCAATACATTTTTTCAAATTCAAAAAATTCTATTTTCAATATTCCTATTTACGGCGCCGAAAGAATAAAAAACTACCTATATTTTTTCCTTTTCCTAAGTCTTTGCCAGAGCAGGATAACCCCAAGGGGTTGTGGTTTTTTGTACTCGAGTGGGGCTCTCCCCTCACCGCCCCCATGGGGATGGTCTACAGGGTTAATAAAACTACTCCTCGTACATACAGACGCTTACCTAGCAACACTTAGACCGGCTCTACCCAAACTGTTTGGTTCACCCAACATTACCACTTGTACGAACTGTGCTAACCACAGCCGTGTTTGGATTATCAAACGGACATCCCAGATGGTTAATCTAATGTGGCCGATTACCCTCTTTGCAATCCAGTTCGCTACAGCACCGGCTGCTCTAGGCAATTGTCCACCCTTTCCAGTGTGATTTCTATGTTATGTATGGCCGTGCCTAAGGGCATATCGTTTGAAGTAGATTCTTCGTTTTATCAATAAAAAACCCCTTCCCAATACTGTACCAGCTTCTTACCAAAGCATACGGCGTTCTCGATGTATATGATGATATCTAGACAGATGGATCTTATATAAATCGTATGATGAAAGGACCACATGAGTGGATATATTAGGAATCAAAATCTGCTGAATCACTCATGTTATGATCTTCTACATCCTAGGTCTCCCCGTTCCGTCATATGGCTTCTGTCTCCTGTCGCTCAGAACGAATGACTCTATGAAATTACGTCGAGACTTACACACTCACATACCGGGTAAAGTAGGAGACATCTCTCTTTTCAAGGGGGGGCACCTCTTAAATTACCAAATGCCGTAGCTTTCAATTTGACTATGACCATCAAATAAATGTGAATAACCCGTCCTCCTCTCTTTGAAACAAGGGGCGCTTCCGGTTCTGTGCGTGCTTCAAACAATTTGTCTTCTCCCTATTACCATATTTCTAGAGTACAATAATGTTTAGAGGAACTATGAAACTCAATCAATGCTGCCGTTACTCAACAGTTTTCTGTTGAGGTCTATCCCGTAGAGGTACTCAATGGGATCAGTGATCGATTTCTAGGTGTCGGCGTAACCTAATTGGTGACTTCCAATTACGTAAATCAATAGTTCAAACCGCACTCAAAGGTAGGGCATTTCCCAATTGATATAGGAACTGTCGTACCCGAAACAATGGTATATCAAGTATGCACCTCTGGATGAAAATATATCTTTCTCACATCCCCATAGTGTATGAGACAAATGTATGCATTTAGATTAGGGCGTATTCTTGGTTACGTTCTACCAGTATGTCTTTTCATTCCGTCGAAAATCGTGTTACGGTATAGGGCTTATGACCTCCCCCGCTATGCAGTGCGGTATATGATTCCTATCGGCCCATTACGACCTTACACAACGATGCGTCATAGATCAATTATTGCGTGGATTGGATTTCACTTGACTGTTTACGGCTCATTGCGTGTGCTCGGCGGTAGAAGTTGTGTATAAAAGTATCGCCGGTTATTAAGTATTTTGCTTTAAGTTCTTTTCTCTATAAGAGGTGGAATAGAATAACCCGGTTGAAGCGTAATGATCATAAGTCTGTAATGCATGTATGTCCCTAATAGGTCCCATTCTTCTACCTTTCCCGGGAGTCGATGACATTCATAGCTAGCCCTTGACACCAAAGAAGAGTTCGACCAAATGCTTTATTCTGTCCTAGTTGATCCTGATTCGACATTAAAGTATATTGATTGTTCCCCAATACCCGAATACTTTTTTCTGTAAATACTGCATATTGATTCCATCCATAAATCCATTTTCTTCCCTATGAGTTCCAGTATCGATAAGAATTCTAGTCTTATGTTACATATGTTATGGTAGAATATAACATACCAATTCGTAGTATGGATGATGAGATTCCATTGATACAGAGCCAATCCAATGACTTATTGAACGTTCCCATTGGTGTGCATCCAGCAGGAATTGAACCTACGAATTTGCCAATTATGAGTTGGGCGCTTTAACCATTCAGCCATGGATGCTTAACAGAGATCATCGTATATCGTAAATAAGTATATCGTAAATAAGTATATCGTATAAATAAGTATATCGTAAATAAGTATATCGTATAAATAAGTATATCGTAAATAAGTATATCGTATAAATAAGTATATCGTAAATAAGTATATCGTATAAATAAGTATATCGTATAAATAAGTATATCGTAAATGTATAAATAAGTATATCGTAAATAAGTATATCGTAAATAAGTATATCGTATAAATAAGATATCGTAAATAAGTATATCGTATAAATAAGTATATCGTATAAATAAGTATATCGTAAATGTATAAATAAGTATATCGTATAAATAAGTATATCGTAAATAAGTATATCGTATAAATAAGTATATCGTAAATGTATAAATAAGTATATCGTAAATAAGTATATCGTATAAATAAGTATATCGTATAAATAAGTATATCGTAAATAAGTATATCGTATAAATAAGTATATCGTATAAATAAGTATATCGTAAATGTATAAATAAGTATATCGTATAAATAAGTATATCGTAAATAAGATATCGTAAATAAGTATATCGTATAATAAGTATATCGTAAATGTATAAATAACCAAATTCCAATTGAAATAAAATCTTTAGTTGAAATAAAATCTTTAGGAGGGATTTATGGGACGACATCAATTCAAAGTATGGATCGTTCGCATTGAGAGAGATATGAGAGAGATCAAGAATTCTCACTATTTCTTAGATTCGTGGATCAAATACATTTTTTTCCATCAAGAACGCTTTATGAAACTTTTTGACCCGAATTTGGAGTACCTACTTTCACGTGATTCGCAGGGTTCAACAAGCAATCGATATTTCATGATCAAAGGTGTAATCAAAGGTGTAGTACTGCTTGTAGTAGCGGTCTTATATCTCGTATTAACAATCGAAAGATGGTCGAAAGAAAAAATCTCTATTTGATGGAGCTTCTTCCTATACCTATGAAT
>PYDT01002330.1:0-12988 GCA_004837865.1 Musa balbisiana | reverse complement strand
AAAACTTAACATTTTTCAATAGTCATATGGGGTTAAAATGCTAGGGATTTTCTAGAATCTTCTATTTATTCGAAGTATCCTTTCATTAAATCTGGGTATAGGATCATGCTTCTATTGATTTGATACGAATAAATACATAATCTAATGCCAATTCGAATGATTTTTTATCTTGTTCTTGTTCTAATTCATTTCATTGTTTTAATTGATTCAATCCGTGAATTGAGAGGTGAAAATAAAAATTATATCTTCTCTACAAAACATTGGAAAAATTGAACCGTACTATCCCACTCCTCAGAAATACATAAGAAGATCGAGTTATTTCATTCGAGTTAGAATGACGATTCATTCTATTTTCGACCATCTTAGTATAAAAAAAGATTACGATGTGGAATGAACCAAAATACTTGTTGTTTTGTTACGGCAATAACGCTTAATAAACTAACATCAATATAATGGTAGACCAACAGCAAATGGGTTGTTAGATTTCGCTACAAGAAAAAAGGTTTTACAGCAAACATATATAGACATGAAACATAGCAAAGATGTGGAGTAGTTAAATCGACGGAATCATAAATGATTAAATAAAATTTCAAAAGAAAGAATCACACATTATGGTCGAATGATTCGACGGACCAAAGCAAATCCACAAACCCAATCAACTCATCGATATGAAGAAGAAACGTATATATTTGATTTAGGCCCAATTCGTTATCTCTCCATTATATCGCTGAATCAATCCATAAGGTTGCTCTTGTTATAGAATCCTGGGTCGCGACCGGGATTTCGATTGTGATGAAGAAAGAGAATTCTTGGTTCAGTTCTCCACCTTAACGACAGAAAAAAGATTGATCACATTCTATTGAGTCTGAACATCATAGTGATCATTTTTTATCAAGACGACTCTGGTTATCAAATGATTGAACAACCGTGATCAATTTATTACGATACTTAGTTGACACGTATATCATGAATTATAGTTCATGTTGCCTGTTTAGCAAAAGACGGATATCCTTGCTCCTTATCAACAATTACTATTCACAAACCTCGTGTGGGCTAATAGTTTTCATTTCCCATCTCATGGAACCCCTTTTCGCTCGCTACCCCTATCCCCGTCTAGTAGTATTTTTAGTATAGGTTCTATAGGAACTGGTACGATCCTATTTGGTCAAATACCTTGCGCAAACCCCTATGTTCCTTTCATTACGTGTAATTTCCGAACAAGTTCCGGATGACAAGCCTAAGATTATTTTCTTGATGATATCGATTTTGATGATGTGATAGTGACGATATCGATATGATGATAGTTCATATGGGGGAGGCGATATTGATGATAGTGACGAGTTTGATGATGAACTTGATACGGAGCTGCTAACTAGGTAATGAGCCGAAAAGAAGACATTTGCTATCACCTTTCATCGATTAGAAAAAGCATGTCTCCTTGCTAATAGGGATTCCAACATTCATGATCTGTAATGAAGGTTCGAATTACTTATCCCTCGGTCTATTAGAGAACGATCTCCCCTCATATATTTGTAAGATGTGTCCCACTATAAATATTCCTTGTTATTGCTTCGACTCATATTTCCACAGTGGGATCCCCTCTAATAGCTCGAATAATTAAATACATGCTTAGATACGAAGGCTTCTGATTTCCGCAACAACGAAAGCACTTTTTCATTCTTTCATATACTAGGGATTTCACTGGAAAAAGAAATTTTCCATCTAACGATTTGGGGTCCATAACCATGGGTTCCAAGGTACGAGATCTTGTAGCACTTTCAATGAGGCCCTATCAATTAGTATTACACAGAAGAAGCAATATAAAACTAATAAATTAGATTAGCTCTTCATAGACAAACTTGGGATTGCGATGCCCGGAGATCGGTTCGGATCATGGGATCCTTTCTATCATATAGTAATGGCTTTTGCACAAAATTGTACTTCTAAGTAATTTGCCCCATAGATGCCTATATCTGCTAGATGAAGAAGATCAGAAGGGATTCTTATTTTTACAAATGGTACTTCGAACTTGGACCGAGCATGAAAATTGAACTATACTTCTTTATCTTTTGAGTTGTTCTGCCGGATCGGTCGCTCAAGATCCTTTGGTCTTCACCCGGACCTATGAAAAAAAATCAGGATCATTCTTATAGATTCGTTGAGAATGATTCTGAGCTATTCATGGCCTATTAGAAGTAGAAGCGCTCTGGTGGGACCCTCACGGACAGAAAGATTGCATAGTTTGATAATAATCGGTGACATTACTCTTCGGTCGAACAGTTGATATGATCAAACAGATCCTTGTTCTATCGTTGATCAGAGATTTCTATATGAAAAATACAACGAGATTTTTTACGAAGAGGAAGAGTCGTCGACCTGCCACAGATAAAGGAGGATTTATTCAATCACTAGTTTGGGCTCCTAGAATCGGCGCCCCTTGTGGCAACGATGGTGATTGGTCTTGAAACCCCACTTTTCTCTATCGTTGACCTCGTGGCAATCGGCCTTTTTCCTGACGAGGATGAGCTTCATAGAATGATTCGGAGTTCGTGCAGAGTGAACCATGCAGTACCAGAACTATATAGATCTTCCAAAGAACAGGCTTTTTTCGAGTAGCCTAATTCAGTTGGGACCCTGCGGATCATTCCTTTTTCCTATTCAAATATCAGCCCTTTGTTCTGTTTTTCCACGTCGAGAAGTCTTGCAGATGAAGAGATGTCAAAGTGCTATATTACTTCCGCAAACAAACCGTCTACATCTATGTATACATGCTGGTTCATCAGATACGCCAAGAAAGGTACTTCGAATTGTTGATTCATCCCATAGATGGGGGCCTTTTAGAAGCCTAGTCCCATTATCTAATGGATCTTTCCTTTCTAATAGCTATCCGAGATTATCAGTATTTATCAAATCTTTTCCTATCTAACGAACGCTATTGGATCAATACAAAGACACTGTTGAGAAAGGGATGGCTTTTCTCGGATGACCTGAAACTTTGATTCATGTAACGGATAAATATTTCCCATTCCTTAGCCGTAAAGATATGTTGGCCTGAAAACGGGATTACGATGGACATGATTGCCGGTGTAATTTGGGAACATGTTTTTATTCCCTATTTTGGACCTTAGCTCCATGGACACAATATGCGCCTGCTGATATGGCAAGAATTGAATCTTAGATCAAAACCTATGTATGTATGATAGGAACTGCCTAAACAAGAATTCTTGAACGGCGAACACCCGAGTCTATTACATCACTACATCCAACCATTTCATTATGAAACATGTAAATCCATCGGAAATAAAAATACCATGTCCGTGGAAATGCTTGTGCTATCTGCTCCAATAACGATCATTGTGTTTACTGAATAACTAAAGACAATAATAGACCTTTCCCCTTCGTCGCAGAGTCGATTGGTCTTCGCAATTTGGACGATCCCCCCTATGGATAATACTATCCGGTTGACCGAGCCTACTTCAAGTGTTTTGTTCCGAAGCAAAGATTCCACGGAGGGCCGGTTCGTCCTATCAGATATTCACGACCAAGAGGTACTGGTTTCTTTCGGATGGGTCCACGAAAGGAGAAGGAAGGCGGACTGCCAACAGACGTCTGTCCTTCCTCCACAGACTTCTGTCTATTCTCTAATTCACCGCCCGATCCTTTGAGGAACGTCCCAGTGCCAAAGTCACTGAATGGGTGTTTTTATCGCCATCCCTAAAACGGCTATATAATGTGACTTTATCTGCTGGTTTATGGTCTGGTGGGTATTTTACCAGAGGTTTTTATCAATCTACCTTGTGGGATTCCTCTGATCATTACTCGGGGGTGGGTGCGGGGCGGACGATTTCCAAACGGACTCCTCATTCATTATATAGAGAAGATGCCAAGATTTCGTGATCCCGTCCTAAACCTCTTCCATTCCCACAGCTCGGACTCGGATCGTGGGGATTGCCGGAATACTTCGTATCAAACAGATAGATACTCGGTATATCAATATTGATTAGATCCGAATCGTTATTGAATTGCTCATTCATGAGCATTCTCAATATTATGCTTGAAGATGACTCTACCTCCACGCTCTTTAGGGCCACGAATTTTGAGTCTCGCGTGTCCTACCATTTCACCTCAAGCATCTTGAAGTGAATCGTATTCCATGAATATGATATCTATCTAATTTGATATATGAATATATGACAAGGTGGAGTGTTTGAGTATTCTATCGATTCGGGTCAGATGGGGTCATATAGGCCCGGGTCAGACATCAAATTGCTCGATTGGAATTATCCGGGGATACCTATATATATCAAAAAAGATGTACAATCAAACTATTTCGCGATCAATAGCAGCCCAAAAAAAGAAGTGAATATGGTACCCAAAATACCGGATAGATATGTCAAAAGAGGTCCGATAGCCCTATTCCTAATACTAAATAGAATGTAACGACGTAGCGATCCATATGGAAAACATAGATCGATTTACATACGCTCGAATGAACCCAGCCTCATAATAAGAATGGACATAACCCTATGCCGGGTCTGTCCGGTATGGAATGAACTTCTCATCGGATGATCGAGTCGATCCATGATTATAAGTTCAGTAACCCCAGCCATTACCATTTGGGTTGGGCGGAACAGATCTACTATTCTTTTATTCCAGTTGTAAGAGGGATCTTGAACTAAGAATAGACTAGAAGCTAAAGAGGGTCTCCAGACAATTGCAAAGAATGGGTTCATGATATCCTGGTATAGTAGATTCTATCAAACATCCAGTTCATACTCAATTCGATGTAATTGTTTGATCTTAAAGGAGCTATTCGATAATTTCGCACGTAAGGGGTTATTTCTTTTGATTTCGTCCAGTCATTAAAACTTGATTATTTTTAGATAATAGTAGATGAAACACGCCTCCGTAAGGAGTCCTATGAAACCAAGAAATATAGGCCTGCCTGCCATCCCACACCGCATAGATGGAGTTTCCGAAAAAACCTGCTAGTGGAGGAAGACCTCCTAGGGATAAGAGTATACAGAGACCCATAGGCGCTGAAGGAGAGCCAAAAAAAAGGATGCTTTAGTTATAAGACTGCATAATCTCGAATGTTATCAGTGCCGGTAAGTAGACCAAAGAATACAGGCAAGGCCAAACAAAGTTCCTAGATTCATGGAGATATAGACAGCATATAAGTTTATCCCGATTGCATATCCATCATTTGAGGTCTCCAACAAATATTATCATAAGTACATATCCAGATTTGCGATGGACGAAATATGCAAGCATACGTTCATGTTGTTGAGTAATAGCAATGGATTCCCAATATCATGCTAAGAAATAGCTAGGATTGCCAGAAGAAGATTGCCATTCGTTTGATGAGAAATAAAAAGGAATATCGAAAATTCGCGTGGCTGAAGCTGAAGCAGCTACTTCGAAGTAACAGAAAGAAAAGCAAAGACTGGAGTGGGAGAGTCAGAGTCGAACAAGAGGATTCGTCACTTCTTTCTTCATTCAAAACCGTGCATGAGACTTAATATCGCACGGTCCTAAGTGATAAAAGAAAGAAGACTCCATCTTCTTTCCTTTTGATTACCTTCCTCGCGTATGTTAGACCGAATCCATTCGATTTCTAACAGATTAATAATCCACTTTCGAGGAATCCTTCATCAGTGGGTGTGAATGACTGATCTTTTCAATCCCTGCGACCTGGTTCCGTAGGAGCAAGTAACAGAAGATTGAGAAATAGAACCATATGATTTGATCGTCGCAATAGACATGAGATGATCATTTAGGGTGATCCTTTGTCAACGGATGCTCTATTACAATCGTAGTCTCGAAGGAGGAGAACCAAACAGTAGCATCTACATCGATTAATTCCAGCATGTATACTTCATTAGTCCGATCCTTTGTAGGAACACCCGTTAATAACGAACTTGCAAATGGATCTTGTTTATCATAAAGAGATCGTTGTTCCTGACCCTGCTTCACTTAATGGTTATTTGAACAAAAATCACGAATAAACTTTTGGTAAAAGTTATGTCTTGGTCCGGAGTGGGGTCCATTTCTCTTCTGCAGTCTATGGAGTTTTGAAAAAGCCAAACATCTCAGAGATAGATAAGAGGTAGTAATTTGTCGACGAACGCACTCCTTCGTATACGCTCCATGGAGAGTCCCTGTGATGAAAAGGGTCTGGGGGAAAGCTTGACCCCAATTCCTACAGTGATTGATATACGCGCAATTGAAATTCCTGGTGAGTTATACAATTTGTGTATTATAAGCAATTCACTATTTCCTTGAAGCTCGTATCTCCCCCCCAGATGAACCATATAGCCAAGATAAACCATGAACCAGAATAGAAGAGCTTGCCCACCAATGATCCATTTTCATATTATCCTCATTAGACCGACATCTCTCTTGTATATCCAGATAATATTTAGTACATAAACTGAAAAGTCTGGAGGCTACAAAGTAGTTATTAAATCGTTAGACCACATAAAAAACATTTCCTCCTATAGTAGCTAGTTAATACAATAACAGAAACTCTGTTATAGCCCTTTCTGTACATTCAGTGTACTCTAACGGGATAGAGGAGATACTAGAGTTGAACATAGTAAAATAAGAAATTGAAACTTTCGTTGGGAAATTGTTCGTTTGGAAATTTCCCGAAAAGCTATTATATGTTTCTGCTCTCCATCGGAACATAGGGCGTTAATGCTTATTACTAAACTGATGTTGAAGGATGCAATGAAACCAGGTCTATCCTTGATTCCGAGGTTGATCGATCATCAGAATAAGATTAGGCCAAACACTTAGATACATCTGGGAAAATTAAACTTCCATGGAAGAAAGCAAATGAAACGCTTCATAAAAATTCTCGTAGAATCGAGAATGAAGTTTTTCATTCGTACATGCCAGATCATGAATTATTAACTGCATCCCATCTCTCCGAAAAGTCCCAATTGTTTCGAACTTTCTATTTTTGGAATGGTAATTTACGGAATCCCCATGAATAGGATCAACCCCTTATTCCTGATTTTCCATCAGATCCTCTTTCTTATTCTTAAGCAACGCCCCCAGAGGGCTTAGTTGATCATGATTTATGTTTCATCTTTTTTGGTCCCTTTTGTTTGATGTCGAGAAAGATCTCGTCCGATTCTTTTTTCTAATTGATTCTTTTCCGATCGAGATGTATGGATCCAGGGTGTCTATATAGATCCCGTTCATGGATTAACGAAAATGTGCAAAGCTCTATTTGCCTCTGCCATTCTAATGGTCTCTTCTTTTGCGTATGCCTCGGCCCACTAAAACTCCCTTTGGCAGCATCTACGAGTCGGAACTTAATTGAAAGCCATACTTTCGACCCGGACGTTTCGGGATTCCCCCCTAGTAACCCCACGATGGCAAGTGCTTTTCCTTGTGTAGATCCTATTTCATCAGGAACTTGGATATGGGTCGATCCGCCTACACGTCGTGCTTTGTACTGCTATATCGGGAGTTACTCCACGTATTGCTTGACGTAAAACAGATAGTGGATTTGTTTCGTCTTTTGGTTGAATCTGTTTCATGGCTCGATAGATCTTGATAAGCAATGATTTTTTTCCCGTGTTTCAGAATACGGGTAACCACATGTTAACTATCGATGACGATAAATTGGATCGGATTTTGCATTTTTCTCTGCATTACCTCGCGTACATGGGCGTGAAAGAGGTTCCAAGAATCAGTTATTCTTTTTATAGGCTAAAACAATTACTTAATTTGGCTTTTTGACCCCATATTGCGGGTGGCTTCGAAAGATATGAGATCCCCTCCACAGCCGTACATACGACGTTTCATCGAATCGCTTTCAAGAAGTCTATATGTTCTATGAGCTCGAGATGATCTGTTTACTCACTTTAACTTGAGTATCCGTTCCCCCTTTTCCTCTAGGTTGGAAATCCTGTATTTTCCATATCCATCACGGATCGAGTCCCTTAGGTTCCGCAATAGTGTAATGTAAAAGAAGTGCTTCGAATCATTGCTCTTTACTCGGAACCTGTCTAAAAAGTCAGGTATTTCGAATTGTTTGTTGACACGGGGGACAAAGTTAAGGGAAACCTCTGAAAATGATTTCACTGATTGACATTGGACATATAATAGTTTCCGCATCGGATCTCTTTAGAAAGAAGATCTTTTGTCTCATGGTAGCCTCTCCAGTCCCTTAACGAAACTTTCGTTATTGGGTTTAGCCATACACTTCACATGTTTCTAGCGATTCACATGGCATCAAATCAAATGATAACAAGTCTGGCTAGATCTACACAACGCCTAGAAGCCTTGTCGACGATCACTTTACTTCCGACGCATTAGGGTTCCTCGAACTGTGATTCCATCACCCGGTAAATCCGTAACCCTTCCTCCTCTTACTAATACAGAATGTTCTTGTACATTGGCCATACCAGGTAGATAAGCAGTGATTTCAAAATCCAGAGGTTATCGTACTCGTGGCAACTTTACCGTCAAGGCGGAGTTTGTTTTTGGGGTGATAGTGGAAAGTTTGACAGCTAGTTCACCCTTACGTCACTCTACGAACCGTACAGGAGATTTTCACCTCATACTGCTCCTCGTTCAATTCCTTTCGAAGTAATTGGATCCTTTTCTTCGTTCGAGAATCTCCTCCCTTATTCCACTCCCGTCCCGAAGAGTACCTAGTACACCATTCGTCACTTTTCAAATGTTCCAATTGAACACTTTCCATTTATGATCAAAAGGGGAAATATTATTACTTTTACCAACATATGCCGGATCAATCACGATCTTGTAATAAGAACAAAATCCCCTATATAACTCACTCCCTTGCCCCTTATTTTTCGAGAATCAAAAGATCTTTCGCGAAGTTTGAATTTGTTCTTTGGAATCTGGGGCTTTTTCTAGCTTCTACTTATTTTGAATTCTACTTATTTTTTTTTTGCTTTATTTCTTTATTCATTTCGATTTTCGTTCCCTCTCTTTTTTTCTTTTATTCCCTTCCATCTTCCTTAAGTTCCCTGGTTTGTTTACCGTAAATCTGACCCTTTTTCTCAGCAGCGAAGGGTCGAATAAATCGATTATTTTTCGATCAAACCAAAAAGGGACTAGTGAATCTCGGTTTTTTTCCTCTTCCTCTATCCCTCCGCCCAGCGTTGATCAATAGAGCCCCTTTCTTCTGTATGATCGATATTATTACATTCCACTTCCTTTCCGCGATCCAATCCCAAGGAAAATCCCGAATTGAGCAAATTGACGGTTAGTGTGGATCTTATCCATGCGGTATGCCTCTTCAAATAGAATCATTTTCTGAAAGAATCCTGGCTTTCGTGCTTTAGTGAGTCTTCCGAGATCTGGGTTCGATGACCTCTGTTTGTGTTGCAAGGATCCCATATGATCCGATCGGTTGCGTAATGCCCGCGTAAGCAATGGAACGGGGAAGTATCAAAAAGCAGTTTTTTCTATTATATATTATATAGTATTATTTGAATCCCGTTCGGATTTATTGTATTAGTTAGTGATCCGGTCGGTGATCCTTTCTTCTTTCCGTGTGAACTGTTGGCACCAGTCCTACATTTTGGTCCTCTGTGGACCGAGAGAAGGGGGCTGCCGCGGAAGAGGTTGTACCGTGAGAGAAGCAAGGAGGTCACCTGCTTCAAATTACAACATGGATTCTGGCATGCCAATGGAGTTGGACCTCATGTCGATCCGAATGAATCAGTCTTTCCACAGAGGTATCTTTTGCCTGCTGGGCAAGAGCATAGTCAGCTTACAAATTCTTCTGTCTCGGTAGACATGTACTTCTATTACTATGAAAGTAATATTTCTATACTAATGAAATTACTAATTTCTAATAGAACGTGAAATTAAATAATGAAATGAAGTATTTTAATGGTGGGAGTTACCATTATCCTTTTTCCTTGTATGTATTTCCTAATAAAAGGATTTGTCCATTTTATTTTCGAGGTCTCCCAAACAAGGGTGTGGAACACCATAGGCCTCTTGATTGAATTTGAAAAAAGATGTACTCCAGTTTCCTTCGGAATGGTAAGATCTTTGGCGCACGAAGCAGGGTGATTCTATACCATCTTGCTTGTGTTCTCTTCCCCTCTTTTTTAACATAGCCGATCGGGTCTCTTCTCCTCCCAGATACGAATAGACAGGCTGAAACAAATCTTCTTATGTAAAACGCTTCTGCTCGATTTAGACTCGAAACTCGGTACGGATTTTATGAAACCATGTGCATGGCTCGAATCGTAGTCATCCTATTTTCGATAGGAGCATTGACAATTGATCCCATTTTTTTCCGCATATTTAACTATCCATACCCAATTATTGACTATTCCATATCGTTCGCAAGAGGCCCGCTCGATTGTTCAGAAGTGGCGTTGGTTTCTCGACCCTTTGCCTTAGATTAGTTTAGTTTTCTATTTCTCGATGGGGGACCGGACGGGTAACTCAGGCGGTAGAGTGTCACCTTGACGTGGTGAAGTCATCATTCGAGCCTTATTATCCCTAACCCCAATGTAAGTTTTTCCTCCACATTTTGACTTGCTCCCCCGCCGTGATCAACGAGAATGGATAGAGGCTTGTGGGATTGACGTGATAGGGTAGGATGACTATAGTGCTGGGAGCGAACTCCAGCTAATATGAGCGCTGGATACAAGTTATGGCCTTAGAATGAAGAGAATTCCGAATCGCTTTGTCTACGCGAACCGGCACTATAATAATGCAATACTATGAATCTCATGGAGAGTTCGATCCATGTCTTCAGGATGAACGCTGGCGGCCAGCTACCATGCAAGTCGTACGGAGTGGTGTTTCCCAGTTGGCGGGACGGGTGATAACGCGTAAGAACCTGCCCGTGTGAGGGAACAACAATGGAACGGTTGCTAATCCCCGTAGGCCTTGAGGGCAACAAGGAGGGAATCACGCCGAGGAGGGGCTTGCGTCTTCTGTTATCTAGTGGTGAGGTAATAGCTTACCAAGGCGATGATCAGTAGCTGTCCGAGAGGATGATCAGCCACACTGGGACTGAGACACGGCCCCAGACTCCTACGGGAGGCAGCAGTGGGATTTTCCGCAATGGGCGAAAGCCTGACGGAAGCAAATGCCGCGTGGAGTATAAAGTCCCACGGGTCTTGAACTTCTTTTCTCGGATAAGAAACATGACGGTATCGAGGATAACAATCGGCTACTCTGTCAGCAGCCCGGCGTAAGACAGAGGATGCAAGCGTATCCCGAGATTGGTCTTAAGCTTCTGTAGGTGGCTTTCAAGTCCGCCGTCAAGCCCAGGCTCACCCTTGACAGGCTGTGGAAACTACGCAAGCTGTAGTAGGTATGGGCAGAGGAATTCCGGTGGAGCGTGAAATGCGTAGAGATCGGAAAGAACCCACGGGCGAAAGCACTCTGCTGGGCGCGACACTGACCTGAGAGACGAAGCTAGGGGAGCAAATGGGAGTAGATCACCCAGGTAGTCCCTACCGTACGAGGAACTATCGCTGTGCGTTATCGACCCCGTGCAGTGCTGTAGCTCAACGCGTTAAGTCTCCCCCCCTGGGGAGTCGTTCGCAAGAATGAAACGCCAAAGGAGATTGACGGGGCCCGCACAAGCGTGGAGGCATGTGGTTGTAATTCGATGCCAAGCGAAAACCTTACCAGTGCTTGAACTATGCCGTGCATCCCTCTTGAAAAGAGGGTGCCTTCGGGCACGCGACACGGTGGTGCTGGCTGTCGTCAGCTCGTGCCCGTAGGTTGGGTTAAGTCCCGCAACGAGCGCAAACCCTCGTGTTTAGTGCACCATTGAGTTTGGAACCCTGAACAGACGCCGTGATAACCGGAGGAGTGGGGGATGACGTCCAAGTCATCATGCCCTTATGGCCTGGGCGACACCGTGCTACATGGCCTGGGGACAAAGTGTCCCCGCGGATCCCGCGAGGGTGCGCTAACCCCAAAAACCCTCCTCCTTCGGATTGCCAGCTGCAACTCGCCTGCATGAAGCCCGAATCGGGCTAGTACTCGCCGGTCAGCCATAACGGCCGGTGAATTCGTTCCGTGGCCTTGTACACACCGCCCTTCCACTATGGGGACTGGCCATGCCCGAAGTCGTTACCTTAACCGCAAGGAGGGATGCCGACGGCGGGGCGAGTGACTGAGTGATTCGTAACAAGGTAGCCTACTGGAAGGTGCGGCTGGATCACCTCCTTTCAGAGAGCTAATGCTTATGCTTGTTTGGGTATTTGTTTGCACTTGCTCACACCCCAAAAGAACGAGCTACGTCTGAGCTAAGCTGGATATGTAATCTTCTTTCGTTTCTCGACGGTTGAAGTAAAGACCAAGCTCTGAGCTTATTATCCTATCGGAACAAGTTAGTTTGATAGGATCCCCTTTTTTACGTCCCCATGTCCCCTCCCGTGTGGCGACATGGTGGACGTAAAAGGCAAGGAGGGCTGGTTTTCCCTCGGCTTTTGGCATCGCAGCCGCCCATGGAGGCCCACAGACGGGCTTATAGCACTCAGTGGTAGAGCGCGCCCCTGATAATTGCGTCGTTGTTGCCTGGCTGTGAGGGCTCTTCAGCCACATGGGGTTCAATGGCCATCAGCGCCTGACCCGGAGATGGGGATCATCCACGGCACAGTAGCCATGGCGTACTCTCCTGTGTCGAATCGATTTTGAAACCACTTCTCCTCAGAGGTAGATGGGGCGATTCAGGTGAGATCCATGTAGATCTCAACTTTCTATTTCACATCTTTGGATCCTGGCGGTCCGTGTGCCCACCACTGCTCCTCTCTTCTCGAGAATCCCATACATCCCTTATCCGTGTAGGACCCTATCATCCTCGACACAGGTTTAGGTTCGCCTCAATGGAAAATGGAGCACCCTAACACGGGAAAATGGCGAGCACCTATACAACGCATCTTCACAGACCACGAACTACTGATCGGCCCCTTTCATTCTGGGTGACGTAGGACGTACCATCGAGCCTTTTTTCATGCTT
>PYDT01002087.1:0-12988 GCA_004837865.1 Musa balbisiana | reverse complement strand
CCATTCATCATTATTGTATTATTCTTACCTCCATACGTAAGTAGATCGAGATATTGGACATAGAATGCAATCTTTAAATTAAAAAATGTAAAAAAGGAGAGGTAATACACTGTGACATGACACGTCGCTAAAAAAAAAACCCTTTTGTAGCTAACCTTATTCGGAAAAAAAAAAAATGGAAAAAACCAACAGGGAGGGAGGTGAGAAAAGAAATAATAGTAACCTTGGTCTCGGCATCACCATTATACCCACAAGATTGGCCATACAATCGATATTCATATGGAAAGGAACATTTCCTATTTATATAACAGATCGTATGGTAGGTTCACAAATTGGGAGAATTCGCGCCTACGTTTAACTTTTGCGAGACCTGCAAGGAAACCGATAATAAATCTCGTCGTTAAAGTTAATTAAAGTTTCATTTTTAATATTAAATAAAACATTTAATATTAAATTAAATAAACAAATAAATAAAACATTTTAATCTTAAAATATAAAAAATATAAAATATAATTAAAATATAAAAAAAATGAAATTGAAAACTAATTTTTTTTTGTGAAAAAAAAAATAAAGTATCAAAAGTGTTTATCATTTAGTTGGGGGATAGGATAACTATGATAAAGACTCGAGGTGTTAAGAAGTAAAAATTTTAGATCAACATATAATGTAGTAGTCTGTTTCAAAGCGCGAAGAGTAATGATCAGATTCGGCGGACGTTCCTAGCAAGAAACACTATGATACTGGAACTCATGCTCTTACGGCATCCTTAGCCAATTTTAAAATGGTTTATTATGCCAGCAGCAAATGCTAGTCTTAATCCTTTCCATTTGAATAGCGATTGTATGCCAATCATTTGGGTATAATGGTAGATGCCCGAGGACCAAGTTACTATTATTTCTTTCTCCTCCTCATGTTGAGTTTTTCCATTTTCCGCATAAATGGTTAGCTACAAAGGGTTTTTTTAGCGACACGTGTCAGGTCACAGTGTAATACTCCTTTTTTTACATTTTTAGTTTAACGATTGGCACTATGTCCATATCTCGATCTAAGTTAAGTATGGAGGTAAGAATAAATACAATAATGATGAATGGAAAAAAAGATAAAACCTTTAGCTAGAAAAGGGGGCGGATGTAGCATAAGTGGATCAAGGCAGGGGATTGGGAATCACCAATGCGCGGGTTCAATTTCCCGTCGTTCGACATTCACTTTTTTCAAATCAAAAAATTCTTCTTTCAATATTCCTATTACGGCGACCCGAAGAATAAAACTATCACATATTTTTTTCCTTCACTGCTTCTTCCAAGCGCAGGATAACCCCAAGGGTGTGTGGGTTTTTTTATACGATTGGGATCTTACCCTCACGCCCCCATGGGGATTGGTATACAGGGTTCATAACTACTCCTCTTACTACAGGACGCTTACTAGCAACACTTAGATCAGGCTCTACCCAAACTTTTTTTGGTTCACCCCAACAGTACCAAATGCGTCCGACTTGTTGCTAAGCAGTTTTTGGATATCAAAACGGACCTCCAGATGGGAATCTTAATGGGGCCGTTTACCCCTCTTTTGCAATCAGTTTCGATACAGGCACCGCTGCTCTAGCTAAGTGTCCACCCTTCCAAGTGGTGATTTTCTATGTTATGATGGCCGTGCCTAACGGGATATCGGTTGGAAGTAGATTCTTCTTTTTTATCAATAGTAAAAACCCCTTCCAAACTGTACAAGCGTGCTTCCAACGCATACGGTCTTTCTAGATGATATGATGATATCTAGACAGATGGAATATATATAACTCGTATGAATGAAGACCACATGAGTGGATAATAGGAAGCCAAATATGCTGAATCATCAGTTATGATCTTTCCATCCTAGGTTAACCGTTTCCGTTCATCTGGCTTAGTGTTCTTCAGTCGCATTCAGGACCCGAAGACTCTATGAAAGTACGTCGATACTTCCCACAGATACGGGTAACGTAGCGAGACATCCTCTCTTTGTCCCGGGGGACTCTTAATACCACTGCGAGCTTTCAATTAGCCCTCGACAGCAAAATAAATGTGGAACTACCGTCCTCCTCTTTGAAAACAAGGGGCCGCTTCCGGTTCTGATCGTGCTTCAAACAATTTTGTCTTCTACAGATACATATCTTATAGAGTCAATAATTTTCGATGAGG
Organism: Musa balbisiana; assembly: GCA_004837865.1. NCBI lineage: Eukaryota > Viridiplantae > Streptophyta > Magnoliopsida > Zingiberales > Musaceae > Musa > Musa balbisiana. Next base: position 10,817 of record PYDT01002087.1, on the reverse strand, counting down.
AAATATTGAACTCAACACTTGCTGGCCGTTATCAACAGTTTCTGTTGAGGTCTTCCCGTAGAGGTACTCAAATTGGATCAGTGATCGATTTCTAGTTTCGTCGGCAACCTAATGGTTACTTCCAATACGTATAATCAATAGTTGCAAACCGCACTCAAAGGTAGGGCATTTACCATGGCTATAGGAACTTCGGTACAGAAACAAGGTAGCTCCAATTATAGCCCCTATGGGATGTAAACAATCCTTTCTCACCATCCCCATAGTTGTATGAGACAAAGTATGCATTTAGACTAGGGTTAGTATTCTATGGTTACGATTATACCAGATATATTTTCATTCCGCGAAAAATCTGATTTTACGGTAAGACGCTTATGACCCCCCCTCTATGCAGTCGGTAATGATTCCTCTGGCTTACGACCTTTACTACAAACGTGCTGTCCATAGAATCAAATTATTTCTTTGGATTGATTCACTTGAACTGTTTACGGCTCCCATGCGTCTGTGCTCGGGTTAAGAAGTTTTGTATAAATGTATCGCGTTGTTACTAAGTATTTGCTTTAAGTGTCTTTTCTCTATAAGAGGTGAATGGAATAACCCGGTGAAGCGTTAATGATCATACGTCTGTAATGCAATTGTATGTCCCAGAATAGGCTCCATTCTTCTACCCTTTACCGGGAGTCGAGACTATCATAGCTTACCTTGACACAAAGAACGCGTTGACCCCAATGCTTATTTCTGTCCTAGGTTGATCCTGATTCGAATGAAGTATATTGTTGTTCCCCAATAACCGATACTTTTTTCTGTAAATACGCATATTTGATCATCCATAAATCCATTTTCTTCCCCATGGGTTCCAGTATCGCTAAGAATTCTAGTTCTTACTGTTCATATGTTATGGTATGAATATAACATACCAATTCGTTTGTATGGATGCTGAGATTCCATGATACAGAGCCAATCCAATAGACTTATTGAACGTTCCATTGGGGGTTGCATCCAGCCAGGAATTGAACCTAACGAATTTGCATATTAGAGTTGGCGCTTAACCATTCAGCCATGGATGCTTAACAGAGATCATCGTATATCGTTAAATATATCGTAAAGAAGATATCGTATAAATAAGTATATCGTAAAAAGATATCGTTAAATAAATTATATCGTAAATAAGTTATCGATAAAGAATAAGTATATCGTAAATAAGTATATCGTATAAATTAAGTATATCGTTAACAATAAGTATATCGTAAATGTATACATAAGTATATCGTAAATAAGTATATCGAAAAAAGTATATCGTATAAATAAGTATATCGTACATAAGTATATCGTATGATAAATAAGTATATCGTAGTAAATAGTATAGCGTAAATGTATAAAATAAGTATATCGTATAAAGAAGTATATCGTAAATAAGTAATCGTAGAAATAAGTATATCGTATAATGTATAAATAACCAAATTCAATTGAAATCAAACGTTTAGTTGAAATAAATCTTAGGAGGTTTATTGGGACGACATCAATTCAAATTCTGGATCGTCGAATGAGAGAGATATTGAGAGAGATCAAGAATTCTCACTATTTGCTTAGATTCGTGGATCAAATACCATTTTTTTTCCATCAAGAACGCGTTATGAAACTTTTTGACCCCGAAATTTGGAAGTACCCTACTTTCACGTGATTTCGCAGGGTTCAACTAAGCAGCGGAATATTTCATGATCAAAGGTGTGATCAAAGGTGGAGTACTGCTTGTAGTGCCGGTCCTTATATCTCGTAATTAACAATCGAAAGATTGGTCGAAAGAAAAATCTCTATTTGATGGAGCTTCTTCCTATACATATGAATTCCTTGGACCCGAAGAAATGAGAAAGTGGAGAATCGTTTCGGTATTCAATATCACTAGGTTTGATTGTTTCGTTCCTGATCTTCAAAAGGGAAAAAGATTTCTGAGAGTGGTTTTCATGGATCCGCACAGAGAGTACTTGGTTCTCCAATAAATCAAAAGTGGATCATGCCTGAACAACCGGAGTGCGCCGGTTTTGTGGTGGAGAGGAACCGGATCGGAAAAAAAAGAGGGATTATAGTTGTAGATATCGATGAAACGTAGCTGGAATTAAGGGATCTCATCAAAGAGAAAGATAGTCTGAATATCGGAGTTCTTTTTTTTGTTACAGTTTTTTATACGGATGATCTCGATCCGCAAGGACCATGCTTGGAAATTGTTTGATCGTCTTTCTCCGAGGAAGAAGCGCAAACATAATCAACTTGAATTGGACATCTATTCGAAATCTTAGGGAAAGATTGATTGTTATCTCATGTTGCTTTTCGTGAAAAAAAAGACAATGAAGGGGGGTTCTTCAAACAACAGGAGCTGAGGCAAACTATTCCTTTTCAAATGATATTGAGCCATGTTTCCCCATCTCTTCTCGAAAACAAGTGGGGTAGTTCTTGCAAAAATTGTGTTCAATTTCATAGTGGCAAATTCCGCCAAGATTATTCGTTGTTGGGGGAAGAATCAGCCACGAATCGGATTTTTTGAGGAACGTCTCGAGAGAGAATTTGATTGGTTAGAAAATGTGTGCGTTGGTAAACAAGGATCGGTTTTTTAGCAAGGTACGGAATGTATTGTCAAATATTCACATGATGCCAACAAGATCATTTTTCGTTCAGTAAGGGATTTCTAGCCAATTGAAAGGACTTCTGATCCATCCATAGATCATTTCCGAATTCCATTAGAAATGAGGATTAGATATCCCACATTGATCGACAAACAGACATTCAGCAAACCTAAAAGAAAGATCGATTCTTTGGGATTCCTTTCTTCAACCCGGAACGAACAGAGATAGAATCAGATCGATTCCCGAAATGCCTTTGGATCTTCATAAATGTCCCGGCTCTTCACGAACGTGGAAGCAGCGACTAATCATCGCTTCGGAAAGAAATCGAAGAATTTCTTGGGAATCCTACCAAGATCAATTCGTTCTTTTTTCTCTGACAGATGGTCAGAACTTCATTGGGTTGGAATCATATGAGAGGTCCATAGAGATCAGCAATTTTTGAAGAAAAAACAAGAATGTTTCTTTTGTCCCTTCCAGCGATTTGAAAATAAAGAATGGTTGATATATTCAAGATATTATGTATTACAAAATACCGTCTCATTCATCCTATTTCAGCAGATCCGGGATTGATATGGTTCCGAAGGATGAAACCGGATTGGACAGTTCCAATAGATTTCATTCTTGAAAAACAAAAATCCATTTTTTGATTTATTTCAATCTATTCCAATGACGGACAAAAGGGGATACACGTTACACACGATTTTGAATCATAAGAGAGATTCAAGAAATTCAGATCTATTCACTCTATCAAATACCGCGCGGATCCTGGTGTATCATAGGGGATTTGCCTTTTCGATTTGATTCCTACGGTTGGATCAAAAAACTTCTGAATGTGTATTCAACTCCGAGAACTAATCGAAAAGAAAATCTTTATTGGTTTCTCCCTCCTCGTTTTTTATGAAGAGCAGATCTTTTATCGAGGATCAGAAAAAATCGGGCCGGATCTACTTGCGGAATGATTCTAAGCCAAAATAAAACAGCGTAGTTGTAGCACACCAAATGGAGGCAGTCAATCAAATAGATTGATCCGAAATCTGATTCAAATCCATATAGAGCACCTATGGGTACATAATAAATGTATCCATCGATTTCTTTTATGAATAGATCCGATCGCAACTTCGATATGGAATTCAAACGGGATCAATAGGAAATGAGACTCTGCATCATATCACTATAATGAAATATACGATCACCCAACATTTATCGAATTTGAAAAGAGTCAGAAGAAATGGTTTGTCCTCCTTTTTTCTCGAACCGAGAGATCCATGGAATCGGATCATGATGATATAGATACAACTGGACAATGAGAGCAAGAATTTCCAGGAACATTGGAAACATTTCGGTTTCTGAACAGAAGAACCGTTTTCAAGTAGTGTTCGATCGGGTACGTATTAATCATAGTCGATTGATTGGTCCGAGGCTATCGCAAACACAATTTGTTAGTCACTTCGTTTCTTTTTGTCAAGTCACTTCTGTTCTTTTTGTTACAAGTCCACTTCCCTTTTGTCCAAGTCACTTCCCTTTTTGTCCAAGTCACTTCACCTTTCTTTGTGAGTATCGGGAATAATCCCCATGCATAGTCGGATCCACATCCGTGAATGAAAAGGCGAATGATTCACTCCGCATCAGTGTTAGATCAATAGGTGTTCAAATCGGTCATTTGAATAAATGAAACCGTCTTATTGGATGGATCATGATTACTTCCCAAAGACGGAATTCTTTATCAATGGAGGAAACAAAATACCATTTTTGTTCAAAAAAGGATACCAGAGTGGTGATGGACTCCTTCTATAACTAGAATATCGCAGGAAATCTTTGATAACACGGATTCCTAATTTCTCAAATGATATTCCATGATCGAGACAATTGGCGGAATCCGTGAAACCATTTATAGAAGTTCATTGAATCTTCTTTTATAAAGCAAATCGACTTCGATTCTGAATGATCCAAATCACTTCTGGTTCTATTGGTAACAAAAGATTCCCTTTTTAGTGGAAAAGACCCGTATTCAATAAGTATGATCTTACAGAGGACAATTCTCACGACATTGTTCATCTCAAACAACATATTTTCTTCGTGCGCGGTAAAAACAACTATTTTTTGGAGAGAGAGACTATTTCACCAATCGAGTCACAGGTATCTAACCTATTCATCCTAAAGATTTCCACCAAGTGTGACAAAACGTATAACTTAGTACAAATCTTTCCGTTTTCAATTCGATCCGAGCCATTCGTTCGTAGAGCTATTTACTCGATCGCAGACATTCTGCAACACCTCTAACAGAGAAACAAAGAGTCACGTTTGGAGCACTTATTGTTAAGCTCTTTCAGATATGAATCTAATCTGATTCAGAAGGGAAGAACTATGCATAGGTATCTCAGTTTTTTTTTTCAATTCAAACTGGGTTGATTCACACTCCATGTTCTGAGAATATTCCATCCGGAAAGAGGAAAAAAAAACGGAGTATTTCTCTAAAGAAATGCGTGAGAACGGCGATGTATAGAACCTTAACGAGATTAGTGCTTTTTCAAATCTTCAAAATGGAATCGTTTCCAAACAAAAGGAATCCGTTCCAAAGCATATATGCACATGGTTCCTTACTTCGACAGAGTGCAATATCTAAATTTCACCCTTTTAGATACTTTTTCAGACCCATGTCGATACTAAGTAGCAGTCCAATTTGTATCCATTTTCAAAATTGTATCCATTTTTCATGATATTATGCATGGATAAGATATATCATGGCAAGTCCGTCCGAGATTATTCACAATGGACTCTGATATGTGAGATTTCGAGGGAGTGTTTCCAGAATCTTTTCTTCCGAAGAAAGGATTCATCGGAAAATAATGGAGTCACCAGTTCCATTGATTATGGACACATCTGAGATCAACAAATGCTGGTGAGTTGGAGTTCCTCTATTCAATCTTTTTCCTTCTTCTTGTTGATGGATATCCTTCGTTCGTATACATCTTCTCTTTGTTTCCCAAGCCTCTAGTGAGTTACAGACCGAGTTAGAAAAGATCAATCTTGGATCTTCCATCATACCTGATGAGTTGCGAAAACTTTGGATGGGTATCCTACATCGAATGAATCGTGCTGTTTTAAAGATCTCTTTATAGTTGTTCTGAAACAATTAGGAGATTCTCGGAAGAAATACGGGGTTTTGGCTTTTGCTTTGGTGGCAACATGCTATTGGTCGCTTTGTGGGGTCAAATCATACGTTTAGGAAGAATATTTGAATATCAATCATCGACTCATAAGTTCATATCAATCCATCAATCTCATAAGTATCATACCAAATACACATCAACGAATCAATTTTCGAAGGGAAATACGAGACATCATAAGTCGTACAAGTAAAGAGTCATTCATTGATAAGAAAAAGAAAAAAGGATGACGGTGATGGATGATGAGAAAATAGAATCCTGGGTCGCGAACCGTGATTCGATTGATGATGAAGAAAGAGAATTCTTGCGTTCCGTTCCCCCTTAACGGGACAGAAAAAAAAAGGATTGATCAAAATGCTATTGAGTCTGACAATCATAGGATCATTTAGCAAGATGACTCTGGTTATCCAATGATTTGAACAACCGGGACAATTACTTACGATACTTAGTTGACAAGTATATAATGAATAGGAGTTAATGGATCCTGTTAGCAGAAACGACGGTCTTCCTTGCTCATTATCAGACAATTACTGATTCACAAACTCGTTGTGGGGATAATAGTGGGGAGTGGGGCATGTCCCATCTCATGGAAAACCCTTTTCGCTCGCTTCAGCCCTATCCCTTCAGGAGTATTTTAGATGATAGGTTCATAGGAACTGGACACGAACTATTGGTCAAAATACCTAGCGACAACACCACTATGTTCCTGTCATTACGGTATGTACGAAAAAGTTCCGGATGACAAGCAGTAAAGAGTTTTTATGATGAATCGTTTGATGATCTTGATAGTGGACGATATCGATATTGAGGATAGTGACGATATCGATATTGTGATGTGACGATATTGATGGATGACCTGATACGGAGCTGATAACTATGGATATGACGCAGGAAAAGAGACGATTTGATATAACATTTCAAGTTAGGAATTAGCAAAAGCAACGTCTCCCTGCATAATATGGTTCAAAAATAATTCATGATCTGTATATGAATGAGTTCGAATTGACTTATCGCTCGGTCATTAGAGAACTATTTCAGCGATTGTGAAAAGATGTTCCACTAAGAAATATTTTGTTATTGCTTCGACGCAGTCCCACACTAAGTGGATCCAGCCTAATAGGCTCCGAATAAATTAAATACATGCATTAAAGATACGAAGGCTTCCTATTCCGCAACAACGAAAGGCACTTTTCATCTTTCATATACTGGGGATTTCACTTGGAAAAGAAAAAACAAAAAAAAATGGTTCCACTAACGGATGGGGCCATAACCATGGGTTAAAAGTAACGAGATATGTAGCACTATACAATGAGGCCCTATCAATTAGTATTACACAGAAGAATTCAATATAGAAACTATACAATAGATTAGCTCTCATAGACAAATTGGCTTTGCGATCAGGTAAGATCGGTTCGGATCATGCGGATCCTTTCTATCAGAATAGGAAAGGGCGTTGCACAAAATGTCACTTTCTGTCAAAAAAAAAAACAAAGAATTGCCACATAGTTCCTCTATCTATCTATATGAAGAAGAGGATCAGAAGGGGATTTATTTGTACTACATGTACTTCGAACTTGGAACGAGCATGAAGAAAGAAAAAAAAAGCAATAACGATATCTTTATCTTTTGAGTTGTTCTGCCGGTCGGTCGCGCAAGAATCTTGGTTTCACCCGGACCTGAATGAAAAAAATCGGATCACTTTCTTTCTTAGATGCGTGAGATGATTCTGATATAGTTCATGGCCTAGTAGAAGTAGAAGGAGCTCTGGTGTGACCCTGCACGGACAGAAAAAGATTGCAGCAGTTGATAATAATCGAGTACCATTACTCTTCGCGTGCCGCAACAGTTAGATATGATGCAAAAACAGTCTTGTTCTATCGTTGATCAGAGATTTCTATATGAAAAATACGAATCGGAGTTTGAAGACGAGGAGAGTCTCGACCTGCAACGAATAAAGGCGGATTATTCAATCACATAGTTTGGGCTCCGAGAATATGGCCGCCCTTGTGCAAATATGTGTTGTATTGAAAAGCCACTTTTCTCTCTCGGGCTCGGGGGCAAGCGGACATTTTATCATGAAGAGGATGAGCTTCAAGAGAATGATTCCACCGGAGTTCTTGCAGAGTGAAACCATGCAGTACCAGACACGAGATAATTCTCCAAAGAACAGACTTTTTCGAGGGTAAGCCAATTCATTGGGACCCTGCGGCGATCCATTCTTGGTTCCATCAAAGATAAGCCCCATGTCTCCGTGTTTTCACGTCGAGAATTCTTTGCCGAGAAGAGTGTCAAAAGGTGCTAATTCCCAAACAAAACTTACATCCCTATGTATAAAGCTGGGTCAGTCAAGAATACGCCATAGGAAGGTACTGCGAATGGTTGATTCATCGCAAGAGAGGGCTTAGAAGCAATCGTCCATTTATCTAATGGATCTCTTTCTAATACTCATCCGCGATGTTATCAGTATTTATCAAATCTGTTCCGATCTAACGGAACGCTAATGGATCAAATAACCAAAGTGACATGTGAGAAAGGGAGGCCTTCTTCTCGGATGAAAATGAAACATTTGATTCATGCTAACAGGAGATAGATTCCCATTCCTTAGCCGTAAAGATATGTGGCATGAAAAGGGATTAAGTGGACGGATTGACGGGTGGTAGAGTCGTGAAACATTTTTTATTCCATATTTTGGACCTTAGCTACAGGAACAATAGCGTACGGCTGAAACATGGAACGAAATTGAAAATATTAGATCAAAACACTATGTATGGATGATATTAACTGCCTAAACAAAGATCTTGAACGGCGAACAACCGAGTTAGACTAACTACATCAACAATTTCAATACTGTAAAACCATGTGAAATACATCGCGAAAATAAAAAATACCGCATGTCCGTGACCTGCTTGTTGCTATTCTGCTCCAATAACGAATCATGGTTTAAGGACTACCCAATAAAGAAGAATAGATAGACATTATCTTCGTCTCAGGTCGATGGATCTTCTCATTGGAGAGCCCATATGGATAATACATATTCCGGGTGACCGAGTTGCCTAATTCTAATTGTTTGTTCAGAAGCAAGTGATATCCACGGATGGCCGGTTCGTCGATTCAGAATTCAAGACAAGAGGTACGGCTTCTCTTTCGGAAATAGGCCCTGAAAAGGAGCGAAGGAAGGCCGGCATGCCAAACAGACGTCCCCTGTCTCCCAACAGACGTCGTTATTATCTTTCATAAACCGACCCCGATCCATTTTGGGAAAAGTCCAGTCCAAAGTCACTGGAATGTAAGTCCCGCCAATCCATAAGAAACGGGCACATATAATGACTTATCTGCTGGGTTAGTGTTACTGGTGGGTATTTACCAGAGGTTTTATCAATCTACCCGTGTGAGTCCCTTGAATCATCAACCGGGGGTGGGTGCGGGGCGGACGGATTTCCAAACCGGACTGGTTTCCTCATTCAAGATAGAGGAGATCGACAAGATCGTGATCCCCTGCCGAACCTATTTCCTCAATTTCCAACGCTCGACTGGATCGTGGGGATTGCGGAATACTTCGTATCACAACAGATAAGACTTACGTCGGTATATCAATATTGCATTGATTCGAAACTGTATGAATTGCTCATTCAATGACAGCCTTATCAAATATATGCCTTGAAGAGGACTCGAACCCCAAGCTCTTTAGCACGAGATTTTGAGTCTCGCGTAGTGCTACCATCTTAACCATCAAGGATATTGAAAGTGAATCGTATTCCATGGAATTGAATCTAATAATGTGATATATGGAATATATGACAAAGTGGAGTGTTGGATATTTCTATCGATCGGTCATGTATATAGGCCGGGTCAGACATTAAATTGCTTCGATTTGATTATCCGGAGGATACCTTAATATATCAAAAAGAGTACAATCAAACTATTTCTCGATCAATAGAAGCCCAAAAAAAAGACGTGAATATGGTACCCAAATACGATAGATATGGCAAAAGCAGGTCGATTAGCCTATTCCTAATCCTAAATAGAATGTAACGAGTAGCGATCCATATGTAAACATAGTACTATGACATACGCTCGAAGACCATCCTCATAATAAGACTGTACATAACCCTATTCCGGTCTGGTCGAGTATGGAAATGAACTATAATTGATGGATCAGTCGATTCAATGTTAAAGTTCATAACCCACGCACATTCCCATTTTGGGTTGGGCGGAAACACAGATCTACTCATTCTTTTATACAGTTAGTAATAGGGATCTTGAACTAAGAAATCGACCTAGAAGCAAAAAGAGGGTATCCTGAGCAATTGCAAGACTTGGGGTCAATTGATTATTGGTATAGTAGATGCTATCACAAATACAGTCATATCAAATTCGATGGAATTGTTGATTCTTAAGGGTCTTCTATAAGTTCGCACGTAAGGGGTTATTCTTGATGTCGTACCAGTCATTAATACTTGATTATTTTTAGATAATAGTAGATAGAACAAACGCTCGTAAGGAGTCCTATTGAAACCAAGAAATATAGGCCTGCTGGCCAGGCCACCCCCGAATAGATGAGTTTTCAGAAAAACCTGATAGTGGAGAAGACCTCCTAGGGAATAAGAGACATAGGGCTGAGAGAGCGCCAAAAAAAAGGATCTGTCGTGTATATCCTGCATAATACTCGAATGTATCAGTTCCGTACGTAGACCCAAAATAATACAATGCAAGCAAAAGTTCCGATTCATGGAGATATAGAACGCATATAAGTTATCATGCTTGATATCCATCATTTTGAGTCTCAACAATATTCCAATAATTACATACGATTTGACGATGGAAGAATATATGCAAGATACGTTCCTGCTTGTTTGAGTAATAGAATGAGATTACCCAATCTCATGTAAGAATAGCTAGGATTTCCAGAAGAAGATGCCATTCGTTGATGAGAATAAAAGGAATATCGAAAATTCGCGTGGCTGAAGCGGAAGCAGCTCCTTTCGAAGTAACAGAAAGGAAAGCAAGACTGGAGGTGGGAGAGTAGAGTCGAAAA
>PYDT01000602.1:0-12989 GCA_004837865.1 Musa balbisiana | reverse complement strand
CCGCAACCACATAGTATGGCACCGCATACCCGGAGTAGCGATCGATCCCCTTCCTTCGCCCTTAGTCCCTAAGCGAACACCGGCCAGGTTCCCATTAATTAACTTCATTCATCGTTCGGGGCAACAAAGGTTTTTCGCGATAATGGCTGGGCATTGGTGAGTGAGAGGAGAATGGTGTCGACGAGGTTTGAAGATGCCCAGGTGCACATGAGCGCCTCGCGGACAAGATGAGAATTGAGGAGGGTAGCGTTAAGGTGGTGAGAGGGGCGGGCAGACGAGGAGAGCCGACACTGGCATCAATTAGGGGCGTGTACTCCGGTCCTGCTTTCGACAAGCGATGTTCTCCATATTGACTCGACAACAAACTTTGATTCCACGTTCACATGCACAGGACTAAAGTCCTCGCAACGATGTCGTGTCGATGCTATCGTAGTCATCTTCTATCACACTGACGCCCTTCGTCACCATCAATTTAAAAAATTTAAATTAGTTTTTTTATTTTTTAAATTTTTTTAATAAACGACGTCAGGATAAATCGATCTAGATATTTTATTTTTATACGATAGAGTCATTATAACTTTTTAAGTGTAAATCCGGAAAGGTCGTTAGCTATAATCTACTAGCCCTAAACTTCGAAGAGTACAGTTATTTTTGAGTTCTGCAAGGATAAATATGTAAAAGCGTCACGAACAACGAACTCTGGCTGAACGGGTTGCAAGACGCGGACGGTGCTTTTCGTGATGCCGCGGCGATTAAAGGACGGCGGCGACCACTCCCTGCCTATGCCGTCATCAATTCCCGACACAACCGACGCGAATCCTTGACTCCCCCTCGGAGTCGCCGAAGCCGCATAAGGCCCGAGATCCGTGGAAGAGGGTTGTGGAGAAGACCGAGGGGGGAGCAAACCCGAGAAGGTCCAGAGGTACTGTGGTGGGGTGGAGTACATCGTGACTCGGTTCTCGTGGTTCCCCAGGCAGCCCACTGCAGAACCGCGTTAGCGTTCTTAGTGGGGGTTAATTTTCTGTCTCATTCCGCCGAAAGCGGGGTTTGGTTTTGCACGGAAATTTATTTTATTTTTTCCGTTACTTAAGCTAGTTTACACTGTCTGAAAATCTATAACCTTTTAACTTGAGATTCTAAGAAACATCAAGGCCAGAATGCCTCTGTTGTAAGGTTGGGTGGTCTATTTGGTTTAGGTGCGGTAGCGTGATTTTCATTTTCATCAACTCTACTCGAAGACGTTTCGTACCGGTATTGTTAGTAAACTGTAAACAATCGTATTCCATTCAAAGCAATCATATGTTACTAACGCATTAAGTTTCCACTGGAACATATTAATTGATTTTTCTAATGTCATGTGCCATCCTAACACTTGGAATTCGAATCGTAACATTGTAAGTCCCCATGATGGGGTATGTCTTCACGCATTTGGCATTGCATAATATGAAATACATCAATGTGAAGATTAGATCTGGGTGTAAAAGCGATAGATTACATTTCAGTATTCATTAGATCTGATTTCTAGGTGAGAGGAGGTCCCAATATCCCAAATACGTTGGATTACTTTGTTCCAACTCATAGACTACTTATGGGTGTGATATTATTTCTTTCAGGTTGTGAAGATGTAGGTAATGTTCTCATTAATGTCCACTACACCTCGCTGATGCAGATTGTCCTTTTCTGTCACTTTATAGTGTGTATATCTACACACATGCTATCCAGGCTAGTTTTGTCCTCGTCTCAACAAGAGTTTTGCATGCTAGCATAGTTTGTGTCAGTTAACTTGCAAAATTATGGCATGCTGTCAAAGAGTGCATTTTGTTCTTGCTGTATCATGCAGACACATTTCTTAACACATTTGCAAAAAAAAAAGACATCTTTGCCCTGCTTATAGCAGAAAAATCCTTAATGAAGGTCCTATCGAAAAGTTTTCATTTACCTGTTATTGTCCACTTGAAAAACTACAGCATTAAAGTTCGAATCAAGACCCTTAAAATGGTAAATGGACAGGAGGTCCTCACGACTTGTATGCTAGAACAGAATTGTACTAAAATTTGATATTATTTCTAAACATTTTTCTTTATGAGAGATTTTTATATATAGTCATTGTGTCAGACAATGATTTCTTTTTTCAATTGATGCTTGTGCTAACTCATGCAGGATGCATTTCATAAATTTATTGCAACGCATTTCATATCCTTCTCCGTCTAACCGTTAAGTTGTTCTGTGAGGAGACGTTGCTGCATTGATACGTGTATTTCAATAATCTAATTATGATAAATTTAAATTTGTTATACCTTGATGATTCTAATGTGTCTTCCCTGAGAATCTAATTTATTTTATCCTCTGTTCAACAGATGCCTTTGTATGACAATAGATTAGTTGTACATAACTTATTTTATGGAGTTTGCCAGGAACATATATACAGAAGTTTAGATCGATGCTTTAATCTTAAAAAAGTATGCCCTACATCCTTGGTTGTCCAATTTTATTTCGTTAAATTTGACTTCATTTGATCTGATGGTGAATACCATGTTGTTAAATCCAAAAGGCTGCACTGGTTGAGAACTATGCTTTTTTTTTATAGCCTCAACTTTATGTGCAATATTTAATAAATATCTCACTCCATTTTTTGTAATTGCAAATAAATTCCTATGAAAAAGAGTCTAGCCTTCATTTGCATGCAAAGAGTGTACAATTCCCAATTGTTAAATTTTTTTCATCCCTAGGAAGAGACAGATTTCTTGAAAGACCGTACACTCCTTGTCCCTTTTTCTTTCACCTTGGTTTTGACAATTACCATAATGGCTAGGGTATGAATTCTTGTGTTTTTGTTCATGATGCCGGAGTTCATGCTCTATCAAGTTGGCCATGTTGATTTTGAGCTGCAGAAGTAAACGCAAACCTGGGGAAGTGTATGATTACCAGATTGCTTTTATGTACTTCAACCATTCTTTATAGAATGCTTTCCGACTTTTCATATCAATACTATGCTTATGGAAGAACCTATATTCGTTATGTTTAGAATTTGTTCGTGTGGTTGATTTGTAGTGTTAATCAGCAGACAATTTTGTGGGTACCTATAGTAGTTTCAAATTAGTGCCAGTCGTGGTTATTATGGTGTGGTTTGTATAATTAACAGCTAAAACCCCCCAAGATACAGAGTTGAGTGTAAGAGTATTGGAAAAAGTATAAACAAATAATAGCTTGATTTAGATAATGATATCTTGAATATACAATTGTCCTTGACGTTTTTTTTCCTTTTGTTTGTGCTTCAAGTGATGCTTCCCAAGAGGAAGCATCTACCAGAGAAAGTTTTGTTGTTTATTTGCTCCGTAACTCTTGTATAAACAGTTTTTGTTTTCCTGTCCCTCACTATAGTTATTATTAATCACCTCCGTAAAAGTTTTATTTTACTCTCTTTACCTGAAAAAGATAGTTCAAATAAACAACCAAGGTAACTTCCCAGTATGTCCTTATTTTTGTCTGTCAGTGCTCCTCTTTCATTCTCGGACTCCCCACTTCAACAGTGCTGGAAGTTCGTTGCAATGCAGCACTGTTCACCCTCTAGTTTATTCAAAGGTTATACTGAATCACTGATGTTTCTTTATTACAGTTAACACTAACACAGGAACCAGGGTGTTGTAATCCGTGCTGTTCAGTCACTTTTTACAGTTTTTTTCCATCTGTTCTGATGCTATACTAACAAAAGTTGTATTGCAACTTATACGCATATCCTTTTGGTACTGGCCATCGTCCTTTGCCATGCTACTGATGTTTTGTGTCCCTTTTTGAGCAATAGAATAGTCTTACCTCTATAATAAAATTTGTGTTTTTTTTCCATCTTTTGAAATATGTGAAGTGCAAGGTTAGTTACCTTGTCCTAGCTGATGCACCTCGTTTGCTCTTAACACTTGATTCAAATGATATGCATTCCTTACTTACTTCTGTTGTCAACCTATTTTTAGGTTTATAGATGTCATTTGAATGCAATAAGACATATTTTCTTTTTTCTTATGTGTATGGCATAAATGGGAAGGTGACCTAACAGTAATTGGATGTTCGATGTGTTCCAGCAGATTTTCATGCCCGATTCAGGCCCTGGAGCGACTTAGGTATCAGAAACCGTCCTTTAATGTGAACTTATGAATTCATACATTCAATTAATTCTTGATCACAAAAAATTACACTGTATGTTAATATGCGAGTTTAAAGTTTCCTACTTATTTAAATAAGAAAGCGTATGTATTATTGACACAGGAGACCGAGTCAAACATGTTGAATTAATACATTTTTTTCTTGTAAGCCTGATCTTTCCTATTGTATGCTTCCTTATGTCGGTTTAGGACATATACACGTCTTTGGTCCGTTTTTAAATTGCACATGTGTATTGACAAAATACCACATCATAACTAACACTCTTGATATTTGGATTGTGTTCTCAGTTGTCAATTTTGTTATCGACTTTTTCGTTGTGTCTTCCCATAGTTCCCATGCTATCTACTAAGTAATGAGTGATGGTTGACAGTGTTTTTTGCCCTGCTTAAACCTACTGCTCGCGTGCAAAAGGCCTACTAGAGTGTGAATTGAGGTAATTAGCTTCAATAAGTTAACATTTTCATCTGTACTATTTTTTTGGCTATTGACATAAGATATTGTTTGAATTTGTTCTTTGTCGTCAATATGGGTTTGTTTGTCCTTGGTGTGCGGATAAATATTGTTTCATCTACAAAGTTTGTGTCTAATGGCTTTTGTTACTGTCATGTCCAGTTAGAATACACCTTTAGATTCTCTGTGTTTTTTACTCGATTGAAACTTCCTAGATAGTATATATTTCAAAACATGGATTTGTTATACTGTGATTTGTTTTGTTCACATTTTGTCATATATGTTTGAGTTGTAACTGGTCTGACTACTTCTAACAGAATTACGCTTTGTGTTCTTTGTACTGTTGACTGATCCAACAGTATTTTCCCTCTCTGCCCTTCCTCGCTCTCGTCTCTCTCTCTCTCGCCTTAATTTCTTTAACTTCTTATTCTCCAGCCTCAACATGTCTGAAATATCCGGGTTGCCGAGGTAGACTGGCTGCCTAAATTCCATTTGTTGGCTGTCAGTTGCCAGAGACAGACTGCCACTTGTTTTTTCTTCACCATGACTAATGCCTATACTTGCTAGCTGCTGAAGAGCCCTTGTATAGTCTTGTGTTTCCTTTTCTTTCCTGGGTTTGTTCCTCTAACCCGCTCCCCCCTCTGTTGGAGTCTGTTGTCATATTTTGAATATGTTATATTTTATGTTCTCCTGTGACCCTGTCAGTTCATGTCAGTTGACTCTCATTCTATCCGCACTTTTAAAATTTTGCCAGCATTGCAAAGTACATGGTTTTGGCTGTTGCTAACTGATCCTTAATATGTCCGAGTCCTCTATTGTCTCTTCAAACTCGGGAGTCTTTAATATGTCTTGAAGCTTCTGTTTAAATTTGTTAATGGTGTAAATTATTTATCTTATCATACAAATAAAGCTTGTCATTCTACGTAGGATACCACTACGCAGTCCTCTCAGGTGCCAGAGCCTGTGTCAACCGGTTCGGATACTAAAAGACCGTGTCTTGCCTGTACCTGAAACTGGATATTCCTGCTTAGTGAGAGTAACTTATTTTCGTGACAATCATATCTGAATTTTGTATGATATTGCTTTTCTCTTATAGCAATGATGTTTCCGATGCAGGGAAAAGCATGTAGCACGTCTAGATCTGGGTCTCATGTTTCAGCTCATTTAGGGCTACTGGTTGCCACTATTTTGCGAGGCTTCAACATTCTTTTTTCAGTTTTAAACCATCCAGATATTTTTTTTGTTTCTTATTTTGTTGTTAAATGAACAACTGACTTTGGTCCAGGGACGTATAAGTACTGGTCTGACCATGTACTGGTCACCAAACATTATCTTCAATTTGGTACAAATACCATTCTTTTTATTTTTTTATTATCCTATTCATGCAGCTAGGAGTACAGTTCCCTATATCATCTGGTATAGCAGGTATTTAGTAGGCAGTCGGGTATGGTTGCTAAACCAGTATAGTACCATGATCTAAATCCATGAGCCTTGAGGGATCTTAATAATATTTTCGTTTTGACTTTAATTGGCTCATTATAGGCATATCTTTATGATGATGGGTGTTTGAGTGAAGTTCCAACTTCATTCATGCAGTATTTTCGTAATTATTACACTTGTGCACTGTTAAAATTTCTGAAGTATTTGATTCCTGTTTTCTTCATATTTTACTCACAAGGAGACGGTAATAGAACATGTGTATTTTGCTCTCTTGATGTTACACAGGCAAAGTCCTGTCCTATCAAAACTTTGGACGAACTAGTGTCACAGAGTTCTTCCATCACTGTACTTCCCTTCATCATGGAGAGGTCAGAGATGGAATCCATAAATGGTTTCTCTTTCTTGTTCCAAGACATCCCCGACCATGATTCCTGCAAATTATTTGGACAACCATCCTCACTAGCATTCAGAATAACAGGTACTGTTGCTGTCAAGGGGAAGAGTGTTTGGCATAGAATAAACAAGGCATCGGTTGCTAGGAAGAATGTTATAACAGCAAGATAGTCTCCTCTTTTCGTTTACCTCTCCATTCAGCTTCTTACTTTTTCCATGCTTCATTACCTGACCTTGCTTTTCTTTTATTGATATGTTTCCTCTTTTCCAATTTTCATATTACACACATAGAATAGAAGTTCTTTTTTTTTTGGAATTATACATTGTTATACAGAAGAGAAGACCATGTCTACCATTGTATAGATACTTTGATACACGTTTGGGCGAATTGTAATCTATGCCAAAAACAAAGTTTATCTTTGTGCTTAATTGTGCGTTACACGTACATGGTGTATATGAAGGCGAGTTGGTTACTTAATCGATAGCCCAGTGAAGAATAATCGGTACTAAAGGTTGTTATCTCATTTTGCTACATTTTCTTGGGGATCTGTTTCTCCGTATGATACTTTTAGATTGCTCTATCCCAATCATTGATATTGCTGCGGTACCCTCTCAGGTTAATGCTTTGATTGCCTCTAAGGATATTTACACGATCATAATTCATGTATCACACTTTTTCTGCGCTGAAGAAAACAATTTTGCTAAAGATTTACTGCAGTCATATTGAATTTCAAGTTAAATTTGAGTTTTCATTATGTTATCCATATTCTTGTATATTAATCTCTATTGGTCCTATTCTGAGTTTCTTGGATGATAGTAGGTTCTCTTTTATTATAGCATTAGTTTGGAAAAAGTCTATCGAAAGAATCCAACAATTGAACTATTATGGACACAGCTATTGGGCCTACTAGGACTCCATTTTGGAAGCCTGGGGTTGAACTAATAGCCATGCAGTCATGTCCACCGTAGTCTAGTCATCGTATTTTGCTGTACAAGCAGATTTTGGTGTATTGTTTTCAAGGTAAGCATATATCGCGTTCTTGCTGGACATGTTTTTGTTTATAGGACAACTTTGGTAGAGAGTTTGATTGTATATCAAATATCAACTCCTTATGAAATGTTTCGCTCATAGTTATTTTGTCAGGAAATCATCTGGTAAATTTTATTATTTCACATCACTTGGAATACCGACATATTTGGTTAAACTTCACCTTGTAATTATTATTGAATGATCATTATCAGTAGTTATTTGATATGAAAAAAAAAAGGACTATAATCTGCTTGGTCATCTTGTATTTGTTGTTTTTCATCTCTCTTTCTTGGCGGTGGCACTTCATTCTTTCTCTCATTCGGGGCGGTTGTTTCATCTCCTGCACGGCATTTCTCAAAAAATCTGCTCTTCCTTGGCTTTATAGGCAGAAAATTTTTGGAAGTATCTTTGAACAGATAATTGGGGACTAAACTGCTATTAAGCTATTATATAAAATATGATTGTTTATATACGAGTCTAATCAAGAAACACTAGTCAACGCCAATATCGCTGTGACGCGAGTTATCTTGCTTTTCACTGGTTTGAAGGGCTATTAAGCTATCCTAATTTTAGCAGGTCAGCTTTTGGTTCGGTGTTCTAAAATCATGTTGGGGACCTGAAGATAACAGTCAGTGATGGTATGTTCTATCAGCATCATAAAGTGCCATGAAAAATAGTGGGTCCTTCTATAAGCAATATTAGAATCCGAATTTGTGTTCTATCTATATCATTTGATGCTGGATCTCGAAAGAATTCTTGATGCAAAATCGGTGACTGCTGCAATTCACCATGGCTCCTTCCTGCGTTCGTATGCGCTTGGGCAGGTCTTTGAGTTATGTATACTCATAGATTTTGGAGGTGTGCTTTCTCTAAATTCACTAATTGCATTGAGTCAGGGCATACTTGCTGCATCAGTTTTAAGCCTTTCCGACTTGTGTTCTGATATGATAGCTTGCAAGGCATCGACTAATTTGACCTCTGATCAATCGACAGTCACTTTGCTTGTACACTAGGAAAGAGATTCGCTTATGTGATGGCTTGTTGGTCTAATGTACCAAGAAGAAAGAAGGTGGATGATTAACAGTAATAGAAGAAAAAAATTATCCTTATGAATATTAAATTTTTTGTTGTAGACATAATATCCGTTGGATATAATCGTGTTCTATAATGGTTGGTTGTATTGTCCAAAGGCTAATTCATGGCCGCTGTTTAACTTACACGCTAGACATGTCACTGACTATAGCGTGTTTATGTGTTGGCCAATAATAAAATGTCCTTCATACGATATGTCTAAATTGCATTAGTGGAAGTCATACTCAATGCTAATTCATACTTCTGTCTTACAACTAGTGGAATCATACATTCATCTGTCTAAACAATTACATTATCTCTTTCATTATTTTTTGAAACAAAGAGTTCAAAGATTAGACTTACCATCTATCTCGATTGTTGATCATTTCCTAACTTGTGCAAGTTTCTCTCTTTTTGAAATTGGACAAAGAACGTAGAACACCACCTCAGTCAAACATCAATAAAGAAGCTCGTGATGGGTCATATGGTACTAAAGCAACATAATGTCTTGTGACATCAGCGATGGTGGTGATAATGGCTCGATGAGTGGTAATGATATCTGCAATCATACGTTGGCCTTTTTATATCGTTGCATTTCATTTTTCTCTTTTTATTCCTCATGACAAGTAGTCAATTCAAATCAAAATGTCAAAATGACCCATACATTTTCAGAGAGTGCACCGATAAAGTAAGTAGCAATCATATTCTTTGGTCCTACTTATCCTATTCTTGGATACTGAGCATTAATTTCCTAAATTTTGGATGAACTGAACGGCGGCCATTGACATAAAATTCTTCATCTTTTGATTCGTTTAAAAGTTTGTGTTGGCAAAAAAAAATTATTTGGATTTCAATCAGTCAAAACAGGACGGCCGGAATTGGATGTCAGGAAATCCATGCAAAAACAAAAAACAGAAAGAGGGGGAAGGGGAAAGGAAAAAATGATTGGAAGTTCAATGGGATAGCTTGTTAAAACGCCCGCCACATTTTCGCAGGTCAAGGCGACACCAAAGAGCAAAAAAGAAGGCCAACTGCAGTTGCATGGGGGATAACAAGCACTGTTCTTCATCTTTGGGGACAGTAACCGTTGATTGGGACTGGACGGGCTTCATGGATTGGGACATGGTTTCTTGGCCTACTGCCTTTCTCTTTTTGGCTCAGGGGTGTGCGGGCACATCGGGATATGGTCCACCAAGGTTCATGGATGGGGACCACTGGGGGCCTTTTCTTCCCCTTTCGGGCGTGGGCATCCACTTTCAAGCCATTTGTCAAAAAACCATCTTTTAAACGTGAATGAGGTGAATCGTCAATTATGTGGGGCATCTTAAATGTAAGAAATTTGATTATTTTGGCTTGAAACTTATTCATTACCAACCAAAACATTACCAAGCAAAGAAATTGAATCATGTTGCAAAATTTTATCCTCAGGTGGGGCATGGTTTTTGGTTTTGAAGTTCTTCACTGTTCCTTTTAAACCCAGTGGGGACGGGTCTCTTTCTTTAGCCGTTTACTGTTCAAAACTTTTTTCCCCCACAAGATTGATGGAGAGAAGGGACTAAACCACAGGTAGAGGTTTGGGGCATTGGGCATGGTTTGGGAACTTTGGTCAATAATTCAACTCTCTGCACCTGCATGAGAAAAAACAAAAACGCAGTTTGCCAGTTTTTTTTTGTTTAAGGGAAAAAAAAAAACCAAAAAAAAGGATGAATTAATTTAGCCAGTGGGTGAAGGTTTTAATTGAATGGGGGCTTTGGTAAATGTTTAAAGCAAGGGAAAGATTTCGGAATGTGATGCATTTGTTGCTGAGGTGGGGAAATTGTGATGGCACAAACCCTGTTTCTGTGTTGAATCAGTGGGCTTCACTTTAGCATTTCTCATCTCATTATCATCCACCCATTGTTCAATCCCTAAATCTGTGGATTCACACAAAGGACAGGGGAGATTCAATTTGAAGTGTGTGCAATCAAGTTTTTGTAATAATTCAGTCTACAACGACAAGCCAAGGGGGGGGAAAAACTATTTGAATCCCATTTTTGGGGAGTTATGGGGGTGTGTCTTCCATTGGGGTTCTAGGGGAAGGGCCGGATCACTGGAGGATACTCATGTGCTTTGCTGGTATTGCTTAGTTGGTTGGGGGCTTTGGTATTGTCTTTTATGCTTCCATTTCTTGTTGTCTAATTCAAAGACAAGGTTGAAATATGGGTGCATTTATTACAGGGGGAGATTAATTAGACAAAAAAATGAAGGTTGGATCATAAAGCAAATCGGCCAGGACTTAACTGTTCAGGTTGGAAAATTGGCCACTTACAGGGGGAAAGGAAACTTGATCATCTAAAATATCAAGGTAATCAATCCTTAAGAAATCCCGGGCATCCACACTGAAATGGGGAAGCTTTCTCAATGGTATAAAATATTGACGGCTGGTCTTACCAATTTTGTTGGACCAGGGGGAAAAAGCTTCATAATGAGTCACCACTCATTTCCTTATAGTTTTGGCTTTAAATCATAGGGCCAAGTCCTAAGTTGTCCATAGGTTATTTAAAAGCGTCCGGGGGCTTGTTAGGTGGGATTACTAAACAAAAAAAGCAAAGGAGTACTTTAAAGCATGGGACCTTTTGAGAAAACACTAAACAAGGACAGTTTAGCTCATAAGAATGATAGGGTTGGGAAAAAAAAGAAAAGCATATGCTTTCCAAAGTCCTTATGAATTTTCTCTAAAAGGTCTCCAGGGATGAAAGGGAAAGAGACAAAACCAGATGTACCAGCCCCCCCCCCCCCCCCCAAAAGGAATTCTTGCAAAAGGGGGCATGGCCCGAAACAGTTTTTCATTGTGCAGTGGGAAGGGATCAGAAAGAGGGATGGAAGGATGGCCCATTCATTTTCCCTCATGAAGCCTCCAAAATCTCCAAAAAAACAAGGGGCCAAAAGCATACTGGACAAGAATTGGGTTTTGTATTCTTAATATATTACTGAAAGAAAACGAAACTAGAAACTGACAAAAGGGTTTGGGCATTTTTTTTTAATTCATTCATAAAAAAAAAAAAAACAAACAAAATGATCTGGTATTTTTTTTTTTTAATATTAATTTTCTTTTGCCAACCCCCCCAAAAACAAAGGACAGCCCACTAGGACTTATAATTAAGATGCTCAATATTTGTTTGAAATGAAAGACATGTTATAGTTTTGATTTAAGTTGATTGCACAATAAAGATTATGTTGATCCACTAATCTCCTCCATTGTGGTGTGGCGTGTCATTAATCATGCCTCTTTACTTAAAGTAGTTAGATAAGTAGCAAATTTTGTTGCTATATGAAGTCTTTATTGGGGTAATAATTGTTTGTAGTTTTTTTTATTGCGAGGAGGCCCCACGGTGGGGGAAATGGGCAAGGAGGATGAGGGAGGCAACGGTCAGGAGCCATTAGTACAGCACGCGGCACAGCCATGTTCTTAATGCATCAGCTCTAGGCATGGGGGGCATGATCAGTGAGAAAAGGCATGAACGCCTGTGGTGTCCTTACGGCGAATCAGAGTTCCAAGGCCGGGCTCATAGGCTACAACAGGGGGACCAGCCACCATGCAGCGTCACGAAGCTCAAGAAGAGAGAAGAGAGAGAGGAGACGAGGAGAGAGAGAGAGAGAAGGAGATGCATGTCGTCTGAAACCCACCAAACCAACCTGATGCGCTTCACGCTCTCTGTGGCCGGCTCTGCGGAGGGCGATGCATACGGCAAGTCGCATACGTTGAAGACCTCCAAGTCAGAAGACCAGGAGGGAGTGAGGGCTCATGATCAAGATAAAGCCACAGAAGGCCAAGGGCCATGGTTGTCCGGCACCACCCCCTGGGAGCTCAGTCTTTTCGGTCCTCTCCTTCCTCTGTGTCATGGCCTGCAACGTTTGGCGTGGTGATTCCGTCGCGAGTGCCGAGGACTCTTAGCTAACTAGAGATAAACCTTGTGGTGGGTCACCAAAGAGACTCAAGGACTAGGGAGTTGCTGTCCAGCTGAGATGCCATCATCGGATTTCATGCCACTCCTTTGGAGTCATGCTGCTCGGGCATACACATGGCATCTTCGAGCAAGCTGCTTCTGTCGCCGAGGTTTCGGTATAGGTTTCTCCAACACCATAGGCATCGCTCTACATCTCTGTCATTTTTGGTACTATGAAGCACTTGTTTCTTTCTTCCTGTCGCGTATGCTTGTCTACTTGAATGTGGCATGGATTGGTTGTTCTTACCATTCATGATGGAGTGTTCGTGTTAGGTTGTCGGAGTAAGACACAGTATAGGATACGACTCAAGAGAATGTGGCATGTCATATTCGAGAATTGTGCATATCTCAACTATGCACAAGAAAAACTTTTAGTTAGTGATTGAAATCTAACTCAATACTAGATGAGAATGTGATACATAATTATATAAAGGGGTTTGTAGAGATAAGTCGTAGAGTTA
>PYDT01001263.1:0-12989 GCA_004837865.1 Musa balbisiana | reverse complement strand
TCCTATACGTTCTGGGGGGGATTGTTTATGACATCTATCCCAAGAGCCATCTATCGAATCGTTGCAATTGAGTTCCCCCCCCCCCAGATCCGAAGGAAGGAAGAGATTTCGAACAGGGGGTTTATGAGCGATAAAGAATCACTATTTAAACGTTCCCGCTATTCTATATTCCTTGAAAAGGGGCGCTCAACCTACAGGAATTTGTTTATGATATTTTAAGTAAGGCCAATTTTTAAAGAAAAGACTTCGAGTAATTAAAAGGAAAAAACAACAAAATAATAAAAAAGGGGTGAGATGATTAATATAAATCTATTTTGTGATAATTTTTTTACTTACAAGTTTTACCTAAAATTTCCCTTTCTTGCTCTATTCATACTTAATTTACTTTTTTCGTGTTATAGGAAATCCACCAACAACAAGGATAATCTGATTAGGTACCTCTATTGATTGAATAAACCGCGATTAAATTTTTTTCTTTTCTTTCCTTATTTGTCCATCAAAATTTTTATTTATGTGGTGCCAACCCAAGCAATACTTATTTATTTAATATTTGTATTTGTTTCGCAAAATGATTCATATTGACAATGTGTTATCGAACAATATAATGATTATACATAAAAGACACTCTCTTACCAGACCACATATTGGTGTCCTTCACTTTACTCAAATAATGGGTTTTGCATTGTTGGGTTTACTGTCATATTATAAGACGTTATTTGGAATTTAACTTAACAAAAATAAAAAAAATTGATAAAAAACTGGGGGGTCGTCACAATTGAGCAGCTCTTTTAGGAATCTGGTGTTTTTAAATATGTCTGTTCTTTTTTTTTTTTTTTTTTTTTTTTTTTTTTTCTACCATTTTTTATTATTTTTACATTTTTTATTTAGTTTGGTATAATGGAGCATAAAATATTTTTATTTATTATTAGTTCATGTTTGATTGGGGGGCGTGCAGTGCAATTAATTTATTTGTCATTTTGATCGTTATCACTGGAGATCTTTGGACATATTAGCGGAAGGATTTGCGGCTATTGATCCTCAAACATACCTGGAGGCTATTAGGATATAGACTCTGGAAGTGTAAGAAGCCCATGAATTTTGAGATGGATTTCATGTACTCCACAGGTTTAGAACTATTTCTATGCTCGAGGGTATTTGTACCCATCGGTTGTAAGTGGATCTTTAAGAAAAAGATTGGAGTAGATGGAAAGATAGATACCTATACAGCAAGGCTAATGGCTAGGTGTATCCGTCAAAGGTAAGGTGTTGCTATGACGAACCTTCCTCCCCTTAGCCCATTCTAACATTCATCTTGAATTCTATTGGCCAGATACACACACTATGATTATGAATTGAAGATGGACATGAAAACACCATATTTCTCCATGGATAACCTGATGAGGAGCTGTACATGATACAGCCGAGGGATTTGTGTCAAGGATTGCCTAGATAAGGGTGAGATTTACTTAGATCCCTTTATTGGACTAAAGCAAGCTTCCAGAAGTTAGAACCTTATTATTTGATGATTGCAATCAAATCTATGACTTTGCTGTTAAGAACGAAGATTAGCTTGTGTGTATAGGAAGGTACAGTGGGAGCACTATCCCTTTTGGTGTTATATTTGGATACATCCTTATCATTAGACATGATTAGGAATGTTTCTCCATAGTAACAGCTTATTATCTACACCATTCTCCATGAAGGACTTAGGGGAATATCCATATCTTGGGTGGTCAGATCTATAGGAGAAGATTCCAGAGGATGCTTGGCTTCTCCCAATCCAAGTACTAGACAACCATTTCCAAAAGATTGGCATGAAAAATTCCAATAAAAGGTCTCCTACCGATGAGACTGGGATATCGCTTTCTAAAGGAGTATCCCTAAAGCCTCTGAAAAAAGAGCAAACATTATAAATACCTATGCCTCACTCACCGATAGGGCCTATCCTGTATGCCATGCTATGTACCATGGCCTGATATAGCACGTTCTCTGAGTGTCACGAGGAGGTATCAGGCAGATCCAAGCTTGGAGTTGAAAATAGTAATGTATCTTTAAGGTACTTAAGAAGGACTAAGGATCTTTTAACTAGTATATATAGATAGTAGCCTCAAGGTTGAAGGCTAAACGGGCTCGAGTTTTCAGTCCAATGTCAGATGATAGCAGTCAATTCGGGGTATTGCATCCCTAAATTGAGACAGCGTGTACTAGCAGAGTAAACCAATCCATATACTACTGCTACATACGACCCGAAGCAGAGCACATTGCTGCAATAGAGACAACAAAGGAGTGAGCTGGTGAGAATTCATCACCGATCTAGGCGTCGTGTCTAGGCATCAAGGAGTCGATCCCTTATATTACGACAACTAAGGGGCGATGTTACTCAAATAAGGGAATCTAGGTCTCATCGAAGTGTTTACCTGAGGGAGGTCCAACTGTATTAGAGAGATCAAAACCTGTAGATGTAGTAGTGGAAAGAGTTCCATCTACAATATAACATTATGATCCACTAACAATCCATTATCTCAGGTTGTCTTTGAGTCATAACACAGGGTCTGATTGGATCAGACACATAGGTGATTGACTTTAGGTCAAGTGGGAGATTGCTACCTATTTGCCATTAGGTAAATCATGTAAGTGATGATACTGTGACTTGAGCACGTAGTCTTTTTGCTTATTATATTTTTCGATTTATTACTTTATTTGCTTGCTGCATATATATATATATGATGTCCTTGGATCTATGCAGAGAATCCGATCATTATGAATCACAAGTAATGAGAAACCGATTCACCTTAAACATACTTCTAATAATTCCTAGTCATAGGTTTTATCGAGAGTGACATTAAGATAATCAGATAACGGTTGCTATATACCCATCCAATGATGGATTCGGTTGGGTCTCATAGTTTCTCTGTGGTGAGGACACTAGGATATAGTATAGTTGCTCATTAGAGAATGATTCCATATTCCTAGTGATGTATCTGATCCTTATAACTTGAGACCCAAGATGTCCCTATATGGGGTGCTCCCTCTTTGATATCAACTTATTATAAGTTTTAGATTTACATCTAGTACCGCTAGTCATTGGAGTGATAGTCACCCTACGTGGCAATTTGCGTCGATAGAGATCCTCTACTATCGGTGTCCATAGAAGCTAATATCACCAGTTTTGTTTCTGTCTTTCTTCTCAGGAAAAATCCCAGTTGGGATACACTTGGATGAGAGAGAAAGAGTTCTCCGAACTGTGTCGGAGTAAAGCAGTCTCGAGTAGAAATCTTATTGGTCACAGGAGCAAAGGTTTCTTCATAATCGATACCTTCTTCTTATTAAACCCTTGGCCACTAATTCTAGCCTTGTTTCAAACCCAAATACCAAATTCATTTGTGGCTTATTTCTAAGCCTATTTAGTATCAATAAACTAAACAGTCTTTGCATCGGAACAACTCCCACACCTCATTTCTCTCAAATTGGTGTCAACTCGTTTCCTTGTATTGCGATAACCCAGATCATCTTTTCAGGCCTCAGCAAATCATTTAGGTTCAAGTTGAGAAAGAAAATGCGTTAACACAAAAAAATTTTAAGAGAAGAACGAGTTTAACCTCTTTATATGTCTCGGCGCCCTTCACAGATCGCCTCGAAGCTCTTTTCTTGTCACCTTTTTGTGGTGTCAAGGACTTCGTTAATAGTAGGGGGAGCTAAGTGCTTTAGTATTGCTAGTCCCACCCGGGAAAGACCCTAGTCCTCCGGCTTCATGTTCAAGTGCCCTCCTTGAAGTTTGTGCGAAAGAGATGGCTCTATAAGCCATGGATCGTTGTCACGCTTTAAAATTCTCCCTAGATCTCCGCTTCAACGCTCTCAATGAAGTTCCCAATAGCTATTTTTTTCCAGACCACAATGAGTTTGAGTAGCTATCTTTCAAACCTGGTTGGTACTCCTGAATGGTGGAGTTTGTCGATATTTGCTAGTTTGTCCTCAATTTTCTTGTACGATTGGTCTGAACGGATCACAGTTTGCTTTGCATTGTCCACCGTGAAAGTACTCCGTGAGTGTGGTCAGTCATTCAAACCAACTTGTGATGGGGATTTTCATCTCCTTCAGAGGTATTCCATAATTTGTCCACCATTTGATGCGTCCGCGTTTTGTGGTATGCGAAAATATTGCTCTGCGCGTGAGATCCAACAATCGGGTCTCCTTCTTCCCCCTCGGGAGTCCACTCCTCATGCATTGATAGTTAGGATCGCTGCAGAGAGCTCCCTTTATGGAATCATCTCTTCGAGCTTGGTGTGAGGTCAGAGCTCTCTCCCCTTGATGTGAGTTTTTCTTCGGGTTTGGTGGTCGGCCTAACTGAGTTCGGTAAAGAAGAGTCTAATCTTATCCTCCTTCGCACCTCGAATGCTTAGAA
Source organism: Musa balbisiana (assembly GCA_004837865.1). Classification (NCBI taxonomy): domain Eukaryota; kingdom Viridiplantae; phylum Streptophyta; class Magnoliopsida; order Zingiberales; family Musaceae; genus Musa; species Musa balbisiana. The sequence goes on along the minus strand of PYDT01001263.1, from coordinate 8,587 downwards.
TTTAGCATTGATTGCTCCTTTAGATGCCATAGTAACTTCCTCCAAATGCTATGATGTTAAGATCTCTCTTTTGTTGTCAAGTTAAAGACATGTATAAGGTTTAGAGAAGTGATGGCCTAAAGATTGGTGAATTGGTGGCATGTAGGTTGCGGTTTAGGCTTATTTTAATGGCTATTTTGGTGCAATTTGAGGGATAGGTTTGGGTGGGTTTCTAGTGCTGTGATGGTATGGATGAAGTTAGGGAAACGGTTTTAGATCTGTGGTAGCATGAGCAAAGTTTGATAGAATTAGTGAAGTTGCTACAATATTTTTGTCTTGTAGAGCAGAATTATCGTCGAAGAAATAGCAGTTTTCTCGACGAAATTTCAAGCAAAAACTAAGATATTTGAGGAGGTAATTTGATAACAAAGTCTTTCGGTTTTATAATACAAATATACCAATTTAATCAGAAATTTTGGCAGTATAGTGATAAAACCCTACATCTTCGTACAAAAGAAGAAGAGAAAGGGATGATCACTTGAGGGATCGGCCTCCTACGTTTGTCAAAAGACAGAAAGTATTTCATTGATGCGAAAAGAATCATTTACCTCCCTATTTATAGGAGTTAGTTCCGACTTTATTTAAATAACACTTAATAAATAACGCAAAAATAAAAGGCAAATTAAATTAAAAGGTTCCTAACAATCCTGCCTCCTACAATTCAGGCTTGCCCTCAAGGCTTAGCAGCATCAAAAAAAAAAAATGCTGGAAACTTCTTCTCCTTTACCATGCTGTAGACTCCCAAGTGGCATCTTCCCGTGGTAAGTGGCCCATTGCACTAGTACTCTTCAGTTACAGGCGGTCTGCATTACATTACAGTAACAACTCGCGATCAAGTATGGCTTTGTTGAAGCTTGACTTTCCCCCAGTAGTATAGTGCCGGCAAATTGCACTGACTAGTACTCTTCACCCAATTTCCTTTTAAGGCATGCAATATTAAAGAGCTGGATGTATTTTAAGAACTACAGGCAAATCCGAGCGTAGGCCACTGGTCCAATGCGTTCTAATACCTTATAAGGCCCAAAAAAAACGAGGAGATCGCTTCATGGAAGATCGCCATTTAATGTAAGTTTTGCTTGTAGGGTTGAAGCACGAAGGCAAACCCAATCACCCCACGTAATTCGCGTTCACTTCGGTGTTTATTAAATCTTTTTGTTCATCCTTGCCTTGTGCGCCTGTGAGGTTTATCCTTTAAACAGCTGAAATAATCCTATTTCTATCCCTCATTCCTTATCCACTTGAGCAACTTTAAATAACCTGGTATCTACTTTGTAATTGACGTGGGGTTGGCCAAAACTGCTTCATGGAGTCATTTTAAATCGAAGATGGTAAGAGGTATTATACCATCACCACTCGCCCAGGGAAGCCATTTGCCCATTCCTTCGGCTTGTCATCTAGTAAAGCACCGAGGTTAATTTTCTAGGCCACTCTATTTACCTTAGTTATGCCCATCAATTGACTTGTGGATACTTCAGAAGTGCTCATTATTCAGCTGATCCTTGTAAACGAAAAGTTTTGTCGCAGAAGGATCTAGTAAAAATCTTGTCTCTGCAACTACATAGAACAGGGGACTCCCATGCAATTTAGTCTCATGTTTTCCCAAAATATGGTTCAACATTGTACATCAGTATAAGAGTCGTAAAGCAAGAAATGATTCTAACTTTGTAAGTCTATCCACGACTACAAGTTAGTACTCTTTCCTTGAGATGATGGGAGACTTCATGAAATCCATAGATAATATCGGTCCCAGGTGCATCAGAATAGGAAGGGCTGTATCAGCCTGGGTGGCTATATCTCACTTTTTGACTTGGCAAACATCACATTCAGTAACAAATTTCGTAATAAAAGTTTTCATACCTTTCCACAGTAAAAAAGTTGTCGCCCTCGCTTATAATGCGGAGTAAATCCCAGTGACCAGCAACTGGGTGCTGAATGAGAACCCTTCAGAATTATTGCCTGCAAGGATAATGTGGGTCCCCACTATTCGGCCGTTATTAGGCGCAGTCCACCGAATCCCCACTATAATTTGAGACAGAACCTGGGGCTTCTTCGAAGTTTGTACGATTTTTGGATCTCATGATTATTTGACCATTCCTTCTGATAACTTCCAAAGTCGCGCAATAGAATGAAATAGCTACTATTTCAGTCTTGTTCTGGAAGGCCGTGAGAGGGCATCTGCTACTAATTCTCACTCCCCCCCCTTTTTATAAACGATCTCCTAATCGAATCCTATAGCTTTGTGACCCATTTCTGCCTTTTCCTGGAGAAGAAATCTTTTGCTCTAGAAAATATTGAGGCTTTTGTGATCAGTGCTTATTTGAAACCGACGAACCATTAGGTAGGGCCTCCCTTTTTTTGTGACTGTATGTATTAGGCTAGCACTCCTTGTCTAATAGATAACATACCAAATGGGAATGGAAAGAGCCTTACTAGCATACGCATAGGCCGACCTTCCTGCATTAATACAACCCTATTCCAGCTCCATAACATCAGATTCAATCACAAACATTATTAAAATCGGGTAGAGCAAGCACGTGTAGTAGTCATACAGTTTTCAGGTTTTAAAGGCATGAGTGCCTCTTCTAACATCTGAATCATTTTCTTTAGAAGTGACTCAAGGGGGCACTATTTTGCCTAATTCTTCACAAACTTTCGATAATAGCCGTTATCCCAAGACCCCCTTAAGGCTTGATTGAACTTTGGAATTGGCCAATCTGTCATCACTTGGATTTTTGAAGATCACTGCAACACCCCTTTGAATATGATAGGCAAGGTACGCAAAACCTCCGGTTGCCCCAAACGCATTTGGATCTCTTGACAAAAGCACATGCTCCGAAGAATAATTAAAGACAATTTGTAAATGTAATCAATGACTTTCTAGGAATGACTAGTATATTAAAATATCTCAAAAGAAAACCAAAAAAACCTTACGAATGAGCCCTAAATATATCATTCAGTAAACTTCTGGAAGGTAGAGGGCCATTGGTTAACCCAAAGGCATTACTAGAACTCATAATGGCCATTATGGTCCTGAAGGCAGTTTCTGAACTCTCCTTTCATGTACTCTGATTTGATGAGAACCCCATCGTAGGTCCAATTAGTAAGAACTGAGCTCCTCCCAAAAAAACAAAAAAAAACAAAAAATTCTCAACTTCATCCACTACCGGAATAGGATATTTATCCTCACTGTAATGTTGTTAAGTGCACGATAAGTCTCGACACACATCCCGCCATGAGCCATCCTTCTTTCTGACTATAAGCTGGGGAAGAATATGGGCTAACACTATCTCGTATACCTCTTCCTGTTTTGAGGCATCTCTGTCTCTGTGACATCCTCTCTATCTTCTGCCTTTTGAAATGTGGATATCTATATGTCTACATTGGTTTGTGCCTTCTCGGTAACAAATGGGCATCCGATGATCATTTGACATCTAAGAGGTGGAATTCCTTGTGGCTCTGCAAATATGAGAGCAAATCGCTATCAGATTCAATATTTCCATCCGGAATGTTCATGTCGATTTCCTTTCATGGTATGCAATTAGAACCAAAATCCAGTGTGGTCTTCCGAAGGACCCCGCTCCATCCGATGGCGAGTGATAGTTGTAACTTTAACTCCCGGCTTCCTTGGAGAGTCCCCCTGTCTTCCATTAATAAAGAACTTCATAATCTTTAGAAAAATTTCCAGAGACATCATCCTAGGTTTGATAGCCATTCAATCCTAGCACCTTCTAGTCTTCCAAGGGCATCAAAAGAATCCACAAAATAAGTCTTGGCCTTGCAACATTAGTTTTATCTTTCACTTGCTGTCACAAGTTAAATCCGTCCATCGCTACCTCTGACTCAATTTGTCACAACATTCGTATGTAATCTATCGGGCTGCAACTTTCCTATCCTAAAATTATTGGTTGCTACCCTGTATCAATTAAAACAGTGACAACTGGTGTTCGAGTCAACCCTCCTAGTTGCCCTGATTTTCATGGTTTATGGATTAAACCTGTAAGCCACGCCATGCATGTACTGTATGTGTGACAGCTTCAACATCATCATTAGTTTCCACTTATCATGATCGGATCAGATACTTCTACTTCTAGTTCCTCCTCGATCGGGGAAATCATAAAAAGCCTCCCTGTTGCATCGATGCTACTACTCCTTTTCATCGCAAATGCCCGCACAAACTTTGCTAACCTTTCTTGGTTCTTCTCGGGTTAGTTGCTGTCGTGGTTATGTTCGACTTAGGAGAGTAGATGAGGTAGGTTGCCCGCTAATCACTGGTTTATTTGGCTCCTTTGTTTCGACGATATTCAACACCAATTTTTTTCTTCATTAGCGTGCAAATGAAATCGCAGCCATCATAGTGCGGGGTGGACGCGCCTTAACCTCGCATCAGATCTCGGGACATAAGGCCCTTCATAAATGTACCTGAAGTTGTAGGTCTGACCAACGCTAGATGGGTTGGACAAGCGTTCAAATTACTTTGATATTCCAAGACTGTAGAAGTCATCCGAATTTTAGCGGGTTGGCCTTAACATGATCATATTTGGGGTCCCAAACGAACAAGAAGTCCTCTTTTAAACTGTCCAAGAAGGATTTCGGGCAAGTTTCGTACCAATCATACACTGGATGCATCTCCACGAGCGGGATTGAGGCCCATTTCGACCCCCTGCAGATTCTAAAGCTTGGGGGTTGATCTCTTAGGGGGATCAGCCGCCGGAACTCTATAGGGGTTCCTTCCTCCAAGTTGCTTGCTCAAAAGGCTGCAGAAAGATTCATCTATGCATCAAAGATATGAATACATGACTATTTATAGGGTTCTAAACCCTAACTCCTAATAGGACTCTTATACAAGACTACTACTCAATTAAGACTTCTACTCAAGACTCCAATAGGACTCCACTTCACGACTCCTATTCCTTTACAACTCCTAATTCTTCTTTAAGAAATAACCTCAAACCCTAAGCGGCCTCTTCACTTTTAATAAGGGTCGGCTTAGGTAGGTTTTACATGAATGCCCACAATCAATTAGGACTCTCCTAGCGAGAGTCCTAACAGACCAGCCCTCTTCAAAGATCAGCTTTCCTCTAAGGTAACAATCCATGAATTTGAATTGATCTTCAGTCGTCATGTTCTCCCAAGTGACCCTTCTACTAGGTAAGTTCACCCATTGTATAGCACTTCAGTAATGGATGTCGTCGTCGAGTCACGATCGGTCGATTAATAATGACACAACGGGTCTGGATTCTCTTTGGTAGTGCATATCGGTGGGTGGCTTGGGCGTCTCAAGCACCTGTTATCACTTCCTTCTGGCAAGCGGTTTGTGGGTGATACGTTGTACTCGTTTTCAATTAGCACCTGCCATATGGATAACTCGTCCCAAATCTGCCTTGTGAAGATGCAAGTAGAATTGTCACAGCAAATGCGTCCCTTTAGCGTACTTATTTTGAGTCGCATTGTAAGAAGCCACGAGTGATAGTGCTCTCCCATTTTTTAATTAATCTTACTTGTATCTGGATCTTCTGTGCATCCATTTATATCCTCAAGGAAGTTCTAGCGAAAGTGAAACGATCGAGCAATTTAGCTTGCTCAGGTAGTTGTGAAAGCGCATCGCATACACACTTCCTTTCCCCATATTTTGTATAGCTTATTTCATAATCCAAATCAAGAGTTTTGTTACCCATTTTGATGCTCAGGGGATGATATCTTTTGCTCAAAACAGTACTGAGGACTGTTATGGTCAGTTTTCATTTGAAAAGTCGAACGAGCATAGAGGGTCTCAACCTACGTGCTGCGCGCACAATGGCAGCATTCCTTGTCATATGTGATAGATTTGAGGGAAGGGAGATAAGCTTGCTAGTGAGTAGTCGGACAAATCTTAGACAATTGAGAGAGAATGGACTCCAAGTTCCGATCCCGATGCATCGACTCAATAAGGACGGGTCGGTTGAAATTTGGGAAGTGCTGAGCACCGGCGTCGTACAGTCATGGCGCCAGTAAGTTTGCTCGAGGCACGCGGAGGCTTTGTGCCATCCATTGGAAGATATTCTTTATTTCAGTAAGGGAATCAAGTGGTGCACTGATTTTCCATAGTGTTCATGAACTTGGTGTAGTCTATTAAAAAAAGAAAGACACGTAGCGATTTATGTTCTCGAGGTCAGCCAGTTTTTGCATTGCTCCAATTTTAGAGGGGTCCACTAATCAGCCGGTTCCCTCGAATATTGATAATGCCCAAGATTATTTAACCTTCTGGTGAAGAAAGCACAAAAAATTGTAGTGGGCACGTTGTGTGTCAAAAGGGAGTTGCGGTAGATCTTCTCTTGCACCTCATATTTAATGATACCCGGATCGAAGGTCCAGCTGTGAAGATTTGTGCCCATTTCGATTTAGCAATTCATCCTGCCTATTGAGAAGAGGATATTTATCCTGGAGGTTATTACGTGGAGGGGTTCGGCAACAACGCACATCGACATGTTTCGTCGTCTTTCGGACGAAGAGCATTGATGAGAGTAGGGGCGGGCAACTTGGCTCGAATAACTTCCTATTTTTGAGCCATTCTCTTTTATAATCCTTCATATTTCATCCGTTGCTAGATATGAAGAGTGTTGAAGTAATAGGCAAATTATGTGGCAGGAGAACGATGTGCAACAGCAAAACTCGGATAGATTACAATGAAGTCCCACGCCATCGTAGAGAGGGGCAAGAGGTGGCTGCGCGGTTCAGTCCCAATATATCTGAAAATTCAGCAACAGCACCAAGGAGTAGGTTTGGGATCTTACAAAAATTCTATGTGGCTCTCTTCGTCGCGCCCTGCTAAGTTGTACCACACAAATAGCCGACTGCATGCTTTACACACGGCCCAGCGACCCGTTCTCCTTGTAATGTGTGCAATCATCATTAACAGGTCGCCGCCACGGTTCCCGTGTAGAACCACTGATTACTCGGGCTGTAAAATCGCAAAAGATAGTTCGGCATAAACACCATTCCCGGAAAACAGCACCCTCAATGTAAATCAAACCATTCAAATACTACAGACCATGTCGCGCTCAGATCACATCGAAAAGGAGAGGAGACGGAAGATATGCAGGAAGCAATTGGTCATAATTTCTTGAGCTGACGCGAAGGAAGGGAACGCGGAGATCTAGGAACAGCAATAGGTTCAGTCCGTTGACGACGGGACAAATCTGTCTATGGTCGCACGTTTAGGGAGTGATGCGTTGCAAGGTCCAGCAACACCTTACACTCGACAAGCCATGTGCTGAAACCTTCTATATTGTAGCTGAAAACAGGCTACGGCCATAAAGCACACAACATAAGCCAACACTAACTGTTTAAGGACAGAGAGGCGTTAGATTAAGTAATGGACCCGTGTCGACCGAGACCAGTGATCGGGTGTATGTTTGAGAAGGAGCTCCAACGTTCATCATTGCGGAGTTGGATAGTAAGGGAAGGCTAATGCGCTGTACCGTAACGCGGGGTGTGGCTCTTTTTACATCTTTTGCATTATGAAATTCAAAAGTATCTTCTGGAGTGTTACAATGACCTCATTCTTCTAATGGTTGCAATCATAAGAAGCCGACCTTTTTCTACAGCGGATGCCGACGGCGCCAGCTGTCGGCTGACAACATAACTACTTGGTAGATAGCTACGAATAGATCTAGTCTCTTGTCATCATGCTGTGCAAGAACTTGATTGATAGTAGGGGGGGGGAGGGCTCTGATTGTAGGTTGAGGGAAGCGAATCCCTAGTCTTCGGCTCATGGTTCAATCGCTCCTCTTGAGTGTCCGTGCAGAAAGGAAGTGGCTGCCTAAGCGGTGTACGTTGTCTGCTTAACTTCTACACGGATCTCCGATCTTCGCAAGCACCTCATGAAGGTCCCAAAGCTGTTTCCTGAAGACCAATCATGAGTTTGAATTAGATAACATTTCAAAACCTCGGTTTGGGTCGCCCGAACGGATAGAGTTTGTCGGATCGTTGCTAGAAACGTCAAATGTTATCAAGTAATCGGTTGGATCCGAAGGCGCTCAAGTAGTGTTCTTTAAAATTGTCACCAGAGAGAACAACATGAGAATATTTAAAACCAGTGAAAAACATGTTATGGCATCTCCATTCAAGATTATAGCTGAAATTTCCACAATAGTGCATCCCCGGTTTTGTGGTACCGAAATATCGCTCTGCACGCGAGATCCAACCAATGGGTCCCTTCTTCCCATCTAGGGAAGTCCACCTCATGTGGATAGGGGTTGAGAATCAGTTCATGAAACTCTCCTCTCTTGGAAGTCATATCTTTCAGGGTTGGTCGCGATTGGTTAGAGCTCTCTCCGTGATGTGATTTCGAGCTTAGTGGTCGGCCCAAACTGAGTTCGGTAAGCAGGGAGTCCGAATCTTATTTCCAGCCATCGCGACTCCAAGGCTTGAATTAGCATTGATTGCACTAGAGACCATACACGGAATTGCCTCCAAATCTGTGATGTTTAGATCTCGCTTTGTTTCGGGTTAAAAGGCAATATGGGTTGAGAGAAGTGATGGTAGAAAGGGTTGGTGGATGGTGAGATGT
>PYDT01002046.1:0-12989 GCA_004837865.1 Musa balbisiana | reverse complement strand
TTTGCCTCTGCATGCTCCATCTCCTACAGCCCTCTTACGACCTAAGCACTCTCCCTCTAGAGAACAATGGATCAATGACTTTTTACGAAAGTCCCGCCTCTGCGATACTATGGCGCTGCCATGCCCTGTCCCTATCAATCCGTTACCTCGCATCTGTATTCATTTTCCTTTCAACGATCGTGATTATGTCACTGTGGCACTCCTTCGAGTCCACCTCTCCATTCTACTGATGCTTGATTTTGTGTATCTAAGTTCCTTGGACTCATCGTCGCTTCCTCGTCTTTTCGACCCCCTACTCAACACCTTTTGTGTTTTCCAAGCAGCTCCCTTTTAGTTCGATTGAAAGACAAACTCTCTGGCCAACTCCCGATGCATGGCCTGTGCCATCACATTATAGGGTTGGCACTGATTCTCCTTAACTTCCAACTTCCTTGGAGCAACGTTTCGCTCTCGACCTTTCCTCCTGACTTGTCGGCTCCCTTACGCAAATAGGGCTCTGAAGCAGTCCAATTCTCCAACTGCTTCGATCATATTCGCTGCCTGATCAAGTCAATCTCATGGAACTCCTTGGTACTTGGCAATCGAACTTTCCGCTTGGTGGGAACACAGCCTCATATGCTAATGACCCAGGCTTTCATCCGTGCCAAATTCGATACATCACGAAAAGACCCGCCTTTGTGGTACCATGGGCCTTCACGTCTTGTATCCATAGCCCTTCTTACACCGGTCGTGTTGTTCGCTACCGCTCCCGCTCCGCTCCCGCTCCCGCTGCTCCCGTCTCGCCTGCCGCTGCCTCGGCCACTCCCGCTCCACTACCGTGCTGTTGCCACTTCCCCTTTTCGCAGTTAACACCCCCTTACACTCCTCTTCCTTCTTCTCCTTTCTGTATACTGTTAACAGTAAATAATAATAGTATTTATCTTATTAGATATTAATAATATATATTTTTGAATTTTAATACTGTTAATTTTTATTTATTTGAAATTATGTTAGGTTCAAGATAAATGACAAGGGTACAGAGCAATCAATAGCGTCTGCAATGATACAAAAAAGATTGCCTGCATGGAAGTTAATTATCATGAAGATTCGAAAGATCTAATGCAGTGACTGCATATTCTGCGATCAGCTCTAGAGGTGGTATTTTCGTGCAAAACAACATCTAGTAGGAAATTTCAAGAATGCAACAACTTGCAAAAAGGGTTCAACTGAGGGTAAAAGAAGAGTTGCTGAGTTATATGATGACAAAGAAGGCACAAAAGAATGAATCTACGGGGAATTACAAAAGACAATGTGAACATCTAGGATGAAGAAGAAGATTATTCTTGAGTATTACCCCAGTCGGGAAAAAAAATATACTGACCAAAGAGAAAAGAGTTATGATTACTAAGAAGGGTTAAAAAAAGATCGATGGATCTATATCTTATGTTTCAAGGATTCCCAGAACACAAGGGCAAGCAGGAGGCTCAAATTTAGAAAAACAAATATAAGTGAGCTTGATAAAGAAATAAGAAGAACAGTTCCAGCACATTGTTTTTCCGCTTTTTCTCTTTATCCCAGGTGGTCTTGGCAACCCTTTTAGTAAACAAACTCGTTTTTAGACAGTTTTTTTTAAGGATATGATTTTTTGAAGCTATTTAGAAGATATGGTGGCCATGATTTAAAACCCTCCAAGTTTATTTATAGATCGAGTTTTCCCCCATTATTTGCAACAAAGAGTTTGAATTCTACAACTTGACTTGTGACTAAAAGGGTTCCATAAAGAATCAATGGGGCCCCCAACATAATGGTTTGCTCTAATTAAATGTTCAGATTTTTGTTTTTTGGACCCTGACCAAGGAGGCGCAAGGATAATAATTATTATATAGTTTTTTAATTGGGTTTTTTCTTTTAGGACTATGTTTTTTTTTGTGAAGTCAAATAGATGCGTCATCTTTTTTGTAAAATCTGGATGACAAAGATTTATATGATTTTACTTGACAAATTTCGTGGAAGAAATTGGAGACAAAATTATCGTTTTCAAATTATAACCGACAATGGAAGCAACTATATAATTAGCTGTAAATTTCATCCTTTTTTGAATTTTTTTGTTAATTATTTTTTTTGAATTCTTCAATTAAATTGTGTTTTAAACCGCCCCTTAAGTCCCCTTTTTATTCATTTTTTTTTTGTTTATCCCATTTGTCCATCCAACCGTAAAATTGGCTTGAAACCAAAAAAAGACAAAACACTTATAATTTGGACTCTATGTGCAGCTCATTGTTTAAATTGATTTTATGTTGAAGATTAGTGGAAAGATCTTTAGACTCAAGAAAACCTTAGAAAAGGGTTTTTTAATATTTTTTTTGTTTTGTTGGAGTTTTTTCTTTATAATCATAATTGGGGCGCTTTTTTGAATTATGAATGAGAAGAAAATTTTACAAGGTGAAACAAAGAAATTTAAGTGAGATAAATGGTGGTTCCCACCTGATTTTGCTACTTCCATTTTTTGACATTACAGAGCGTGCATCGTCAAAAACATAATATGAAGAAAAAAAACATGTTTACTTTTTGCGACAATGGGTTGAACCAAGGCAAAATTTGGGGCAAAAAGAAGCAAAAGGGCAAGATGGCTTATTGGGGATAATCAATCTTTAATGCCATTTCCCTTTTGGTAAATCCATGTAGTTTTATATATTACAAGTTAATAGCCCTCTTTTGTTCGAGTTTTCCTTTCGGTTTTGTGGTGGTTAATAAAAATAAGCCTTGGCAATGAGAATATTTTATTAGGCCCTATCGATAGAAGCAAAGGAAAAAAAAAAACGATTAAAAGATCCTTTTTTTTAAAAAATTGAAGAAAAATAAAATGAGAAAAATTTTTTACAATCCAATTGACGAAAGATTTGGTAAATTTGTCCCAACTTCCATCATCCCTTATTGGGTTTGATGTTTAGAAGTTTTTGAAACCCTGAATTCCTTTTATCAGATTTAAATCCTGAAATTTTTTTCTTTTTTTTTATGTTTGAACCCCTACAATTCTTTTTATAAATTTAATTCTGTGGGGTTTTTTTGATGTTAAGAGTTTTTTTGGATGGGTTATATCAGTGGCCTTTTTGCGAGAATTTAGTTTCTCCAACTTTGAGGTTCACATAAGATTTAAATTTTTGGTGAAATTTTAATCCTTGGTTTTTTTTAATATAAAAATGTGTTGAAAGGTTCCCCTTTGTTTTTTTTGGGAAATGTCCAATGACCGTTTTTTTTTTAATCTAGGAACAACCTACCTTTCCCCTCCAGGTTAATTAATATTTTGCTATATTAATTTTCATATATATTAATGTTTTTTTTTCTATTTTTTATTGCTAATCACAAAATAAATTTTTTGCGAGCTGACTTGGTGGGAGTTTAAATTTTGGAAAAATTTTTCCACCCCGAACTGTTACCATTAATTTTGCTATCAAAAAAGTACTTAGTTTTTGACCATTGTTAGTGCTTTTTTTCGGGTTTTTGTGAGTCGAAACTGGATGTTCTTTTTTGAGCATGTAAGATCCCAAACTTGAATCTTTTTTGTTTTTTTTTTAATTAATTATTTAATTTAATTAAGATTAGATTATTTTAATTTTATTCATTTTTTTTTTAAATTATAACTGACATACAGAATTTTCACCTCAAAGAGAATAATCGTTTTTTTGGAACATCAACGATTTGCACTGATCTTGTTTTTTTTGGTTTTACAGAAATTATAATCCTCACGGGCCTTTTGGAAGCGCTCATTCATGATTTTTACAAAATAGAAATTTGATTCCCAATTCTCATTTTTGCAAGATATTTGATGAAATTTTCAAATGCAGTGGGTTTTTTGGTGGGAGTAAATAGGTTGCTAACTGGATTGCAAGATGCCCCAAGACGAGCTTGTATTTTGAAAGATGAATAGATTTGGGGAGAATGTGGTTAAGAGCTTACAGGTGCTGGAGAATTTAAACAATATACCAAGACAGTGACAAAGAGAAAAAATGAGTGCAAAAGGCATCAAGCCTTCGGCTTTTCTTGCCTATTGTTTTGAAAGAAATATAGAGAACCTGAACACATAATTTTTTTTTGATGAAAGAAGGAAGTCCCCCGAAAGGACAAGAGAAACATATGACGAATTTTTTTCATGAAGATGATTGTTTGTGTGAAAAATGAATTGAATTAATTATTTTTGATTATGATGATTGATTGTTTTTGAATGTAAAAATTTTTATTTTGTTTTTTTGATTTTTTTGAAAACTTTTTGTTTTTTGTTTTACTGCGATTTTAATATTTTTTTTTTGTTATCTTAAGAATTTTTCCCTTTAATTTTTTAATAAACATAATATTTTTTTTTAAAATTTTTTTAAATAATTACTAATTTTTATTAATATATTTGTATAATATTTTTTTATATTTTTTAGCTGTCTCGCTTTTTCGTCTCCGGCGAGCCGCCCTGGGTGGAGCCTCGGGTGTTTTTTGTTTTTTTTTTTTGGACCCTTAGCGTCCTTTTTGGCGCCTAGCACTTTTATTTTTACATTCAACTGCTTTTTAGTAGATTTCTTCAAGTGTAAATACCTAAGCTTTAACTAAAAAATTTTGTTTTTTTGTAAGAAAAACTTTTATAGATACGTTTTTGCCATGTATAAAACCAATTTTTAGCAGTAGGTCCAAGATGCCCCCTTTTTGTTACAGTAATTAAAAAAACAAGATATAATTCAATGAATGGAAGTTCCGAAATTGGTAAAGTTTTTTTCTACAACTACTGTCCCCTAGATTTAAAAATAAATTTAAATAAATTTTTGTGACACAATACTAAACTTATGTAACACCATTTTTTTTTATCCTAAATTCCAATCATTTTTTTCCAGATCCTTGTAGTCCCCTGGAAAAAGATTTTAATTTTTTATTGGTTTTTTCCATTGTGTAAGCACCACCAGAAGACACTTTTTTGGACGTATTTTTTTAATTTTTATTTTTTATTTTTTTTGGAAATAATATATTGGAGTTTTATAACATTTTTAATGGGAAGTGCAGTTCAATTTTTGTTCCCTATCTAATGCATTGGGTAAGGAAGCCCATCCAGAACCTTTTGATTTTTTTTATTTAATATTTCCCTTGGTTTGTATAGACCCTTTTTTAGGGTTTTTTTAAGGGGTTTTTACTTTAACAATTGTTAGGGAACAATTATCTAGATTCCTGGTTTGGGCCTTGGGGGGTCCCCTTTGGATGTAAGTTTTTGTTTTTTGCAGATACCGACAATGTGATTTTTTTATTTTATGTTAAGAGTGGGAAAGCCTCAATCATATTTCAACTCATCATCAAGTGCCCATCTGTGGTCCCAACTGAAGATTCGGCTTTTTTGTCACAATAATCATTTTTGCAACTTTCTGATAAAGATGCTACATCTGAAAAAACATTTCTAACATATGCATTAGGTGGGAAGAAAAATAACGCAGCCTTTAAACATCCTAGAAAACTTTATTGTTTATTTGATTTAAAAATAAATGAAAGCTCAGAGCAATTTTGAGAATTTTGTATTGTTATGTCCATATAGAACCTATTTTTTTTATTAATTAAGTAGCCTGGTTTTGAATTAGTTTTTGTTTAATGGCTTTTAATGTTTTTTTCCCAAACCTGAGTTGTTCCCCCCCCCCCTTTATTTTTTTTTTTTTTGTAGTGTGATGGAATTAACAATAATTTCATATCACAATGAATGTTTTTGTTTTCTAAATGTTTTGAACATTAAAGAGCCAACCATTTAACGAAAGTTTATGTTTTTTGTTTTTGTTTGGAGCTTCCCATAATTGAAATCCTGTGGATTAGAAATTTAGTTTTTTTTTAATCCTCTTCCCCATATATATATATATATAATATTAATAATATAAATTATATTATAGTAAATTTGAAATTCCTTGTAGCCCCCGTGATTCCCTATCATTTGTTTTTATAATGTCTCAGGTTTTTTCTTTGAACATATCAATAAACAGAAATGTTTTGATTAAAATAATATTTTTTTTTTTTAGTTTTTTGATAGTAGCTTAATATTTTTTTTTTTTAATTTTTTTTTAATATTGTCTTTTTCTAGCAGGTGCCCTTGATTGTTTTTACCAAACCCACAAACTCCACAAATTTATTGGCCCGAAATTATTGATGCACGTAGAAGGGGCTAAATATGTTTTCCCCCGCAAAGTTGACGTCCCCTGTATGAAATAGCCTTTCTTTGAACTATTTTCATTTTTGCATTTGGCTTCCTCACTTCCCCAACATTTTTTTAACACAAGGCCATTGACCAGTTTTTACTCACCTAATTTTTGTGTTTTTTTTTTTTGCAGAATATCCTGGTGGTTGTCCTAAAGGAGCAGATGGTCCCCCATATAACATGCTTTGAAAGACATTTTTTTGAATACTAAATAATCTTTGCCTTTTTTTTTTTTTTTGAGTGTCCCCCCCCCCCTCCCTTTTGATTCCCCCTTTTCTCTTTGTTAAATAATAAATTTACATTAAAGAAGTTTTTTTTTTTTTTGCTTTTTTTGGTACTTCAATTTGATTTTTTTTCCCCCCCTATTTTAATTTTTTTCCCAAATCTCTTTGGTTTTTGGTACAAAGTTTTTTTTTAGAGAATAATGGGAAAATCTTGAAGCATAAATATTTGGGGAGGCCCCCATTCCATATAATTAAAATAGTTTTTCCCCAAAAAACCTATGAATATGATAAAAAATGTGTTTTATTTAGAACTTTTAACAGTCTTTGGTTTTTCTTGTCATCTACTTTTAAGCAAATCTAAGGGACCAAAAACCAACTCCCAAAAGATAGTTTTTTGAATTTAAACAATAATTTTAAATCGACAAGAAAAACAAAAATTCATTTTGTTTTTTGGCAAGTAAATACTTTGTTTTTTGCCACAATCATCCGTACCTTCCCAAGGGCATTAAGTTTTGTTTTTTTTTTTTTTTTGTTTTTCATATTCACTTTATTCAGCCATTATTCACATCCTGACAAAATTGTTAAAAAAGAATGTATTGACCAACCAAACAGAGGAAGAAAATATCACTATTATTACCTAATAATAAAATTCCCTTGCCCTTTTGCCACTTAGTTAAAATTTTCCTTGATTTTTTTTTGTCCAACCATTTGGTATTTCAATGCACATGCCCCATTTGTCCCCCAAATTCCTGGGAAAATACAACACTTTTTTTTGGCCGAAATGTGACCCTTTCACCTCAACTTGGTTTTTTTGATCAAATTGCCAGAACTAAAATAACCTTCATCCCTCCCCCCCTTTTGAACAACCCCTTTTACGTTTTTTGCAGTGGTTGACCAATTGGTAGCCTTTGTATCCTAGCCCCCCTTGCATCTTATTAATAGGTATGATTTTGATGGGTTGATTTTCAAATAACTTTTTTTTTTTTTTCCTTTTAAGCCTTGAATTAAATAAATTTTTTTTTGCGAACCCTTCCTTTGAAATCTAAACCCCTAACCACTTTTTGCCACAATTAACAAAAAAAAAAAAGAATTTTTGATGTAGCTTAAAAATAATTTATTTATATAATGCCTAAATAAGGCTTTTGTTTTATCTTAATTTACAGTTATTTGTCCCCTTGATAGTGTTTTTTGAAAGAAGTCCCCCCCATGGTTTTGAACAATCTTTGTCCAATTTTTACCTATAATGTTTCCAATAAAAGTTTGCTTTTTCAATCTTTGTTTTTTTTTTGAATTTTATCTGGGTAATTTACTTGTTTTTTTATTTTTTTTCCTTTTGCCAAATATATTCCCTTTTAAAATTCAACCAGGGGGAGCCCCTTTGGCCTGTATTATTTTAAAATAAGAGTTCCCTGAAGGTGGTCGACTGACAAAAAATATGGGCCCCCAACCCCCTTAAATCAGATTTTTTTGGCTTTATTTACCCACCATCATGAATTTTAAAATTAATGTTTTAGTAAAAATAATCCCCTTTTTTTATTTTTTAAAAGAAACTTGCTTTCCTATCTAATGAAGGTATGATAAAATTCTGTTGCAAAATAACGGAAAACCACCCCCCCATTTTTTTTTACTGTCATTTTTTTTTCTTTTCCGCGCTAGTGTTTTCCCCTGGGGTTTTTCCCCAAGCCCAAAGAATTGGACCTTGGTTTCCTAAACCAAAAAAAAAAATAAAGGGGAGGAAGATTGTAAATTAAATATGATGGTTAAATTCATCGAACCCACCTGAAAGTGTGTACAGTTTTTTTTCATAAAGATGTAAAAAATCAAGAATGGAGAGATAATGAATTGGTTGGAAGAAAAAAGGAGCCTTTTTCAAATTTTTTTTATTTTGATCTGGGATTGCTTTTTATGGCAAGGTTTTGGCTGTGGGCTAGTTATTTTTGGCCGGGCCGATCGGGAAAATACAAATAAAAACAACAGAGGGAATGTAAGAGAATGAATTTGGAAAGAAGGAAAGATTTTTTTTTTATTTTTGACCCATTTTTACAATTAATTGGTATGGTATGCCCCTAGAGGGTGGTAGTGGTGGCCATAGGTAGATGGCAAGTTCCCTTGGTTTTTTTTTTTTAATTTTTCCTGTTTCTTAAGACCTTAAAACAATTACCAATTTTTTTTTTTTGATACAATAAATTGCAAAATATTAACAGAGTGGCCCATTTTGGACATGGGGGTTAGTGGCCCAAATTACCTGTTAGTTTCCAAAAAGGTTAATTTTTTTTCCCTCCATCTTTTTTTCTGCAAGTAACTGTTTCCTTCCCATATAATTTCTTATATTCATTACATAAGTCCTTAATTCCCCCCCTATCCCCAACAAATGTAAACTTTTGGGAATTGTAGTTTTAATACAAACCATATTTGTATTCAAATTTTTTTTCAGAATAGTTCAAAATTAAATTTTTTGCATTTTAATATTTTTTTTTATGAAGCTTGGCTTAAAACATTAAAATAATATTTTTTAATCCAAGTTTCCCATATTTATTTTTTTTTTTTTTATTTTTGTTTTTAAATTTGAGGGTTTTTAGTTTTTTTAATTGTTCATAAATATGTTGGGTATGGCGTAGGAAATATAATGAAAAGAATAAGGAAAGCAAATTAATTAATTATAAATTTATAAAAATGAAAAATCCAGTTTAAAAGGAAAAAATTTCATAAAATTGTAGATTTTTTAAAAACCAACAGGGTTTTAACTAGATCTAAATATTGAATTCTCAACATCTTGAAAATAAGGGAATTGAATATCCCTGCATTCCGGGAATCATGTTTTACCCCCCATATTTTGGTTTTTTGAGGAAAATGCTGAAAAAACCAAAGGGGGGCCACAAGGAATGGCTTTTCCTCAAATTTTCTTAAATAATTTAAATCCAATTGTCCCCCCTATGCCAACATTTTTTTCAAAAAACAGGTTTTTTTTTTTTTTTTTTTATACCTTTAATGGTTTACTTATTTAACTAGGTCTTAAATGGAATTTCTTTTGTTTTTGTTTCTTGTGATAAAAATGAAAAGGACTTTTAAATTTTTTTTTATAGGCTTTAAATTTAAAGTTTCCCACAATTTTTAAACCCATTTCATTTTTTAAGCAAAAAGGTTTAAGTAAAAAAATTTTTATCAATTAATAATAATATTATTAATTACCTCTTTTTTTTGGTTTTTTTTTTTTCCATTCCCAATCCTTTTAATATGAATTTTTTTTTGAATGGCCTCCCCAAAAAAAGGAAAATATGAAACGAAGACTTAATTGTTTGAAACAAACAGTTTTTTTTAGGCAGTTTTTTTTTTTTTTTGGAGAATTGGATTGAAATTGGCTCAGGACAAGTTGGCAATACGAGATGAACTTAAATTTGTTAAAGAAACCAACACCAAGTCCCCCCCTTTGGTTTTTTAAGCCCAAAAACTAGAAAATTGTTTTTTGGACCATATGGTTTTACTTTTGTTTTATGAATTTTTTATTCTTTAAATTTAATTTTAACTGGTATGGTCTGTGCCCTTTTGGAGGGAAAATATGCGCACTTGGAACGAATGTTTTAGAAGGGTATATAATTGCAAAAGTCTTTAAGTAACTTTGTTTGTGGATTAAGAATTTTACCATAAATTGGGGCCCATCCTGTTTTTTTTTTTTTCTTTAAAATATTTTTTTTCACTAGTGTTAAATTCAGCGCAAGTCTATATTAAAAATAAAAATTTTATTTTAGATCTTTTTTGGGAACCATCTTTTTAACTTTTTCTAAACCCTAAAGAAATTTTTAACCAAATTTTGCCCATGTTGTAATATTGGTGCTGCCGCATTTATGTAGCCCACACCACTTTCCCCAGAAGTTTTGGGTTTTTATTTGTTGGTTGGGGCCTCATTTTTTTTTTTTTAATATTTAAATTAAAGAGGTTTTTTTCATTTGGGAAAAGAGGAAGAAGATCCAGTTTTATTATACATATTTATTTTTTAAACCCCACTCTTTTGTCCTTAAAATCTTTTTAATTTAACTGTGTTTTTCACATATCCTTTTTTTTTTTTACCTAATTTCACTTGAATTGTTTTTTTTGTTTATATCTTTATTCAAAATTTTTCCGGTTTTTTTCATTATACATCTTTCTTGTAATTTCCCCCTATGAACTAATTGAGAACATGAGCAGAAGAGAAGGAAAAAAAAAATTGTTTCCAAGGTGGGTTCCCCCCTCATTGTGGGTGAAAAATTCTTACATATTGGAAATGGTGTTGTACAAAGGACAGCCATGAAGAGAATTTGGATATGGATTTCTTGGAGAGGTAGATTGATTTTGGCTTGATGTTTCTACTTTAGATCCTTGCTTAGTCAAAATCCTAAGCACCACTCGCATGGACTCTTTTTTATCTTAGTACTTCTCTTATATGCTTAATTTAAAGTTATATGTTGCACCAGTTTATCACAGGGCAGCCCCATTGCAAGGTACGAATTAGCCGACATAACGTTACATTTGGAGATTGCAAAGATTAGAGCGTGAGATTTGCGGAACACTAATTGATCTTAGATAGCGAATGGGATGCATGCATATTCTGTGTGGAATACCATTCAAAGGAGATGCAAGCCTCATCTGATTTTATTTGTGCGGATGCTTCATTCCTCCTATAACATTAGTATACATAGTTCCAATACTTGGTTCGATGGCAACGTGTAAACTTAATACAACCACTACCCCCCAGACCAAGGAATTTTGCACGATCTAAACGACTTTCATACGAGGGTACATAAGTTATCTTCTTCTAGGCTATCTCAGTGAGAGTACAATGTGACCTTATCAGGACACTTTATAGGTTCCAGTGGTGTTCGAGTGAAGTCCTGGTTAAGATTTGGTCTGCCTCTCACACATTTTAGGTGGGCTAGGAAGGAAAATTGTGAGATGGACGTTACGAACTGCTGTTTGTGGCAAGTGACGCTGCAGGTCAGTTGGCTGGGCATGGTTATCGAACGTTGCCCACACCCGATCCTTTTGGTGTTACAAACAGGGACATGCGCAGTGGGGCAATGGGCGCATGAGATGCGAGTGCGGAGAGGGCTTGGACAGAGAGCGTGTATGACCGATGTGAGGAGCATCGGAGATACGTGGGCCATCTATGTACATGTCTTGGAGGAGGATGACCGCGAAAAGCCTAGAGTCCAAATAGTCAAATGTGTCCGTGTTAGGACTGATACGACGATACGAGGCAAAGAAAAGAAGACTAAAATTATGGATATATTTCTTAGTAATATTATTGTCGCAAAGATATTCATCACTCCTGCCTAGTTTTCAGTTCCATCAGCTTGTGGCCTTGTTCATAAGGGCTTTGCCTAAAATGCGGGACTTGTTGGGAGTAGTAAGCAAGAGCTGGTAACGCAGTGATATTGATAGCTCTTAGAGCTGAGAGAATTGAGGGGCTTGTTAGCTTACTGTAGAATGTACCTATTCTGCCATAAAGTAATATAACAAGGTCGTGAAGTTTGTGGATGGGAGTTCCACTTGTCTAGCTGGGTTTGAGCATGCTTTTTCAAGGCACTTATGAAAATGGTTATCCATATTCAGTCTGCCACACTTGATGTGTACTATTCCCGACATACTTTTCAGGGTTGATGCAAGTTGTATATTAGTTTCCTAAGATAGTGATTTGTTATAAGGCAATTATATGTCTGGATGCCATTCTTTTGCGAGATATTGCTATTTATCACGTGTTGGGGATCTTTGTACTGCTTATATCTTATGTCTTTTAGATACTTTGGAGCTAGATGATAAGGAGTATAGTTCTGATTGAGGGCAACCCCACGTTCTCGCAGCCCGATTCTGTGAGTTGCAAAGATACCACTGATGTGGCTGAAAAGTAACAAACACACTCAAGGGTGGCGCAGAGGAACGAGGACTAGGCCCGCAGATTTTGTTGTGAGATGTCCTATCTGGCAGTTAATTATAAGATAAAATGTGCCCTAAATTGCCTGCAAAATGGCCAATAGGGTTCATCATGCAGTGAGGTACTTCTACGACAGTTGTGCTAGAAGGGAAAAGGAAACATAGCAATGAATAGACTAGCAACAAGTGATCAAGGACCCTGAAGTGTACATGGACAACGATATCGGTGCTTGTAAAATAATTTTTGGTTTTTAGATTACAAGGTAGGCTGGCAAATGGTTGTTCGGTATAGAAAGATGCATGTTAAAGCAAATGATGAGGACAGATTAGGTCTTGTGTTTCCTGTAAGTGTATTTGTGAACGGAGTTTTAAGAACGAGTTGAGGTCGAATTCCAAGAATTTATTTTGAAGTTTGTGCTTTTATTAGGGCATCTGAATTTCTTTTACGATGTACTCTTTAGAAATGAGTATGCCACAAACAGAAAATCCTTTTATGTGAGGATACTTATTCAGGAAATCTTGGTTGGGTTGGTGGATACTAGGAAAAGGAAAGGTATTGTGTGTCCTTGATTAGTTTTTTGTGTTGGTTTTCAGGTTTTGTATAGGTAGATAAGCTGACGTGCTGATCCTAAAAATGCGATTCTCTAATCTGTTTGAAAGATAACTTTTTAGCAACT
>PYDT01001929.1:0-12989 GCA_004837865.1 Musa balbisiana | reverse complement strand
CTCAAGTTCCACTACGACCAACGATTCATTCTTTTTTTTAGTTAATTTTCGAGCTTATGACAAAACAAAAATGTAGGATTTTTGAGTAGTCTCTTCCCGGCAATGATGAATACCCTTAAAGAATACTTGGGACCCGTAGGGAATTTACTTGTCTATATATAGTTTCTATTCGATCCTTTAGTCCCTACTCACCTCGATGGTTATACCATGATGCCCTTGAAGCATATATGTGATAGATAGAACCAACTCTGTAACCATGCTATATTGCTTGCTTAACAGAAATCTCTTAAAGAAAGGAATAGCTGATCCACAAAAAAGTGTTTTTTTCACGAGGTATAACTAGCAATTCCTATCTATACGGAATCGACAGGATCAATTCCCCTTGCATTTGGAAGTATTGAATAACCTGATAATTCTGCCCAGGTTTCGGCTTACTTTAATTTCTCCCAAAAACCACAGTCAGGCCGGGGTTTGAAAATTCTTCCCTCAGCTAGTTAAAAGAATGAAAATTGGCTGATATTCATGGACGATACGAGGTAGATAGATATAAATTATGGGAGGGTTGACGTTGAAATGATATGATACGACAGAATACAAAACTATCAATTCTTTTATATCTCGGAATCATTAAAAGAAGTAGTATGGACTCCTATGACCTTTGTCCCAATTTGACCTTATATTGGGAATACAATATGGGGTACTAGTAATTGTGTGGTTAGAAAAGAGCAAATATCTGACAGCGATACAACAACGTATTGGGCCTGAATATGCCGGCCACTTGGGAATTCTTCAAGCTCTAGCCAGATGAAACTAAACTACTCTTAAAGAAGACCTTCTCATCTAGAGGCGATGTTCGTTTGTTTAGTATGGACAGTCTATAGTGGTCAGATCAATTTACTAAGTTATTAGTAATTCTTTTGGTATAGCTCATTTTAGCCGACTCTCAGTATAGTGTTGTTTTATGCGGTCGCCATTTCAAGTATTGCTCCTATGGGGCTTCTTAGGTCAGGAATAAGGATCGAATAATAATATTCCTTTCAGGTGGTCTACGAGATGCTGTCAATCTATTAGTTATGAATAACATGCAACTCTCGTGTGTTATCAACTATCTCTAAGTGTGATTCGTTTGAACATGAATTTATACTCTTCTAGAAGTAAAGGAAAGAAGTTGAATGTAATGTATTGAATAGGTATTTATTTTTTTATCACATGCGTGGTCACGAGTTAACCAGATAGTTATATGAGTTGAAACAAAAACAACTTAGAAGTTGCAGTAAGAAGATAAATCTCATTTCATAGTACAATGAATAAGTGAAGTTCAAAATAAGCAGGCTAAACTGTTTACACCAAGATTAACGATTCTTTCAATTCGTAATATAATCTTAAGCGCGGTGTAAAGACTCAACTGTATGAGGTTTAGTACTGTCTGTGTATTTTATTACCATGCCGTAGATAAATCAAAAATCAGTGGGACGGTTTAGGAACACCAAAGTGGACAAAGGATTGTAATAGAGATAATGTAAGGTATAAAAAGAGTATTTGACATAAAAAAAAAAAATAAAAATTATAAAAAAATAAAAACTGAATACGATATTGATGCATAAAATAAATAAAAGCCTAGTAAGAAGAGATTATCAACCTCCATAGATTGGATCATTCCCCTATAAAAAAAACTTGCAATGCCAACCCCATTTGTAATTTCCATCAATATCATATCTATCAAAAAACTGCGTTAGTTCGGTTAATCCCCTATACCATGGTAAAAACCCTAGTATAAAAAATGTCTAGTACCACGATTATATGACCAATTGTATATCCCATTTTTGATTTGGTCCAAGATAATCGTTTAGGACCACCCTTTTACATCGAATTGATAAAGGTTCAAATTACGTAAAAAGGAATAAGCAGAACAAATATAAGATATATGCTATGAATAGTCCGGAAATAGCTATACTTACTGAAAAAAATTGCATTTGTAAAAAATTCATACCAGCCACAGAAATTATCGAATTGGATGGAAAAAGGGTTTGTGAGTGGAGTTAACCATTTGTGGATAATATAATCCAAATCTATTATCCTTGATCAAAATGAATTCCTACTTGATTCAACAAAAACAAAGTAAAAAATACCATATAAGCAGAGGAAATAGCATAGTAGTTTGTCCACTTCGCGAGGTGTACATGAAGTGTACTTTTTCGAAAGAAGTATTAAAGTAGCGTATGCAATTTTTTTAGGTATATCAAATTTATACATTATCCTTTGAAAAAAAGAAGACCTGATATTCAGTGTTGATAAAGGTAATTTCTATTGACTGCTTGGGGTACATCCTTTCCCATCGAGATAATTGAATAGGACGAACACTATTTTGTGCTACGTAATCTTGACAAAATGACGGCGCAAATGGCCATCAAAGGTAAGGAATACACCCGAAACATAGAAAATGCAGTCAATCTGCGTGAAAACAAGCTAGTTTATTGCGGGAAAATTGGTGAATACAAACCAACTTCATTAAGAATTTCATCTTTGGACCAAAATACAAGCAAGAGGTGGATTACCGCAAAATAAAAGTGTACCTAATAAAAAAGTAGGTATGTCAATTGGAACATATCTTCTAAACCACCATAGAGCCATATTCTGACTTTTTATGGCGCAATACGGACAATGGTTCCATGAATGAATAATAGATCCGGATCCCAAAAAAACAATAAAGCTTTAGCATAGGCATGGTGATCAAATGGAATAAAGCAGCTCGATAAGAAAACGATACCTAGAGCAACAAATATAACACACATGAGACATTGTGAATAGGCTAAAAATTCTTTGTATATCTCTTTGAGCAAGAGCCAAAAGTTTTAAAAAAAAAGGCTCTAGTAGTAGGTGTATGACAACAGTAAAGATATGAAAATTCATTACGTAAGGATAGCTATTGAAAATAGGAAGGAAGTCGAGTACAAGAAAAAATTCCTGCTGCTACCATAGTAGCAGCGTGTATAAGAGCAGAGAGGGAGTGGGTCCTTTCCATGGCCTCGGGTAACCATACGTGAAGGGGGGAATTGTGCGGATTTAGCAACTGCACATGAGGACTAATAACGAGGCACCACAAATAGCAAATAAAAACTGACCCCATTATTAGGATCAAGTTATAGTATTCGAACAAATCCGAAATTCTAAAACTACCTGTTTCAATAAAAAACCTAAAATTCATAATAATAAACCAAAATCCCTACCACGATTAGTACAAAAGCTTTTTGACAAGCACTTGCTGCAGTCGGCGTGTGAAACCAAAATATATTTAATAAAATAGGAACACATCCCCAACAGTTCCCAAAAATAGAAATTTTGTATCAAATTTGGAAAACTGGTAAATAATCCCAACATGGCAGCCTTGCAAAAAAAAACTATCTAAGCAAAAAATCTCCAGATATCCTTGATCGTGGAGACATAATAATTGGTCACTATAAATAAGAACCAGCTGCGATGCCAACAGTAGTAAGTAGTATGACATAATAGAAACAAGTGGGTGCGATCAAATATCCGAACTCTAAGGAAAATCATTATTATGGTCCAAGACCATAGATATTGATAGATGCATGCAGTATTTGTGGAATAGAGTAAATGGGCTGAAACCCCCAACTATACTAACAGTTAAAACACTA
Organism: Musa balbisiana; assembly: GCA_004837865.1. Classification (NCBI taxonomy): domain Eukaryota; kingdom Viridiplantae; phylum Streptophyta; class Magnoliopsida; order Zingiberales; family Musaceae; genus Musa; species Musa balbisiana. Next base: position 9,333 of record PYDT01001929.1, on the reverse strand, counting down.
GTAACAGCCCATAACGCGAATAGTTTTGGTTGCTGTCGGAAATCAGTAGAGTCAAAATCATAGTGGACACAGTAACTGGAAGTGGAAGAAAAGGTATTATCCAGATATTGATATGTATGTTCCAATAGAAAACAAAATGAAATTTTAATTCATTCTACGATCTATGGTCTAGTCTTAGTAGAATTATTCTATTATGGTAATTTATAGCCATAGTAATAGGATAATAAGAAACAATAGTATAATAATTAAAAAAAGAGTTTATCAAAAGGAGTTACTTGATTATAAGTAGATACTATGATCAATCATGTAATTAAATAAAAGGACCTAGTTATCATATTGGGCATTTTTTTATAGAATTCCCTAACTTCCCTCTGTAACTCCTTTGAAACTGATTGATGGATTCCAATTCAAGAAGGACCTTATGTTTTGATTGGATTCCAATACCAATAAGGAAAACTTATGTTTTGGATTGGATTCAATAAAATAGGAAAACTTTGTCATTCGGAAGATTACTACGTACTTCGTGATAAGAACTGAACTAAAGATGACTGAGGGTATCTTTATTGGGTTATGAAATGATCTTGTTAACGATTAAACTATATTTTAGTTTGAATTGGAATTTGAATGACAAACATAGGACTCTGCGCGTAATCAATTATAGAAAAACTCTTTTTCCAAAAACTTTCCTTCCTTTCTTCTACTTGTCTTTTTTTGTATCCCTAGTTTGATTGTATTAGGTGATATGTGATGCATAATAGGCGTAATTAATACATATATGATTGTTTGTTTTGGTTTTATTATTATGTTAATCATAGTTTAATAAAATTATATGTTTAGAGGTTTAATATATTTGACACGCTTTTTAAAAAACACTATTCTACCAGGGAATAAGTATAGATAATGACTAAAAGGAACAATCCATTTTGAACAAAACAATACATGTCTTTCACATACAACGATACAAATGGTAACCTTTTGAATGGCAGTAACCAAAAAGGTACTCTATGTCAAAAAAAACTATCGTAAAAATATTTGGAAAAAAAGGATTTTTGCGGCAGTAAAGCTTTTCCTTAGTAAATCGGTTTCACCGGGACCGTCAAAAAGTTTTTTGTGCAACAAACAAATAATAAAGTCTGGAATAATCGGGAATTGACATCTCGAAGAACTTCGAATGTTTTTTTATAAGATGACGATTCACATTAATATGTATTGAAATCTTCAATATCAATCATGAGTTAAGACTAGCTGTTGTAGTATGTAGATGTGTATTGTGAATAAAGGTATGTATTCGAATTTCTGAATATTTTTTCTATCTACTGTCCACAATACGAAAAATATTTTTCATTGTGAAAAGTAGAGTAAGTTTTATATGATTACGATAGAAATGAAAATTCTTTTGTTTCTTATATGCTTAACAAAAACCAACATTGTTTGGTAAAATATTACCATTAATATATAATGAAGAGTATTAATACTCTAATGGTACTAAGGATGATACTAAGTGTCGAAATCGTTAGAACAATTTCAAATTCTCTTTGATTTAGTGATGAATGGTATTAAATATGAAATTTTAATCCTGGTTAGTTAATTTTCTTCATTGAAAAAAATCTTTTCATTTTGTTTGAATCTATGAAATAAATGGAATAAATAAAAAACGAATCAAAAAATAGAAAAGGAACAATTTTATTTTTCTATACATCAAACCTCGAACGACAACAAAAAAACTAGTGAGTTCTAACTTGTTTTGGAAGAACTTAGTTTATAGTACGCGAAAGTTAGTATTAAACCTTACAACTTACAATATCCCAACGAAAGATTATTTTTTTGAATATAGATTCATAGGATGAATAGAGATTAAAATAGGAATTTAAATCCTTTATTTTACGATTTCTAATGTTACTAAACTATATTGAATATCCTGATTCCGACGGATCAACGTGAATTACTATATAGTTCAGTAAGCGCCATGGTGAAATGGTAGACCACGCTGCTCTTAGAAGCAAGTGCAGGAGCATCTCGGTTCGAGTCAGAAGTGCGGAATCCTATCCATCCTAGAAATAAATCCTTAAAAGAGACCACAACGAATCCTATACGTATCAATCTCGATTCAATTCTCTAATGGGACCCCCTTTTATGATATTTACAACATTTAGAATATATTCAAATCATATCTCTTTTTCGATAATTTCAATTGTGATTACGATTCATTTAATGATCGTATTAGCGCCGCGAAATCGTAGGATTGCGTATTATTGGAAAAAGGGATATGATAGCACCTTTTTCTATAACAGGATTATTAGTTTCTCGTTGGGTTTCTTCAGGACATTTTCAAGAAGTACTTTTCGAGCATTAATCTTCCTTGCGCTGTAGCGTTTCTCCAATGATCATAGATTTCCAAGATGGGGAAACAATAAAAAATGATTTTAAGCACAATAACCGCACCAAGTCCATTTTTACACAAGGCTTGCCAGTCGGGTTTTTTAACTGAATGCAATCAAATCCGCAATAGTATACCTGCTTACATCTCAGTGGTTAATGATGCACGTAGTCTGATGTATAAGTATGCAGCTCTTTTAGGAGGATCATTATTACAGCGCTATTCTCGTCATTACATTTCGAAAAAACATCGATATTTTTTGTAAGAGGTAATTAATTATTAATTAAGCCATTTTTCTTTGGTGAGAGTCAATATTTGAATGAAACAAGAAGTGTTTTTAAAAACACTTCTTTACTTTCATTTCGAATTACCCCCGTAAAAATATCATTGATCAAGTTTGGACTATTGGAGTTATAGTGTCATTAGTTTAGGATTTACCTTTTAAACATAGGCATTCTTTGTGGAGCAGTAGATGGGTAATGAGGCATGGGGATCTTATTGGAATGGGGACCCCAAAGAAACTGGGGCTTATTACTGACCATATTCGCGATTTATTTAATACTAGAACTAGAATTACATATTAGAAGGAGAACAAATCAGCGTTTGAAAAGTCGAATTCGGACTTGTGGCTGCTATAGATTTCTTATAATTGGATAGTTATTTTGGAGATCAATCTATTAGGAAATAGGTCTACATAGTTATGGTTCATTCACATTAACATCACTTGAAAAACTACACAGATAAATAATTGAATAAATACATAAAGAATACATAAGAACATCATCCCCTTATATAGATAAAGCGCTTGTTGTAGCGAGTTGTTTGAGAACCGTTGGGAATCAGTCCTTATTCAAAACGGTTCTCAACAACTAAAAATGCATCTCATTACAATTCTTATTCACCTTTGTCTTTTGCAGGGGTACCGCGAACGCTTTTAAAAATCCTCAAAAATCAAGACCAAAAATTCGATTTCCGTATTAAATGAAAGACTATCCGGATGGAAAGTATTAGATAGATAGCTTGGGCACCCGGTCAACTATGCGAGAGAACGAAATTCCGGATATAAATACCAATACTATTACGGGTAGAAAAGATACAGATTGAAACAATAGTTCTCGTGGTCCAGAATCCGCAAATTAGAGTTTTGGAACTTGAATGCTTGTATCCATAGAACATCTGAGTAACATAGATAAGAAATATAAATAGAGTTAATATCATTCAATTGCCATACAAAGTAATTAGCTTTTGGGCATTAAAAGGTACTTTTGGACTAGTTATTCCAAAAAATAATAATAATTCCGCAACAAAACCACTCCTTCCTGCAATGCAAGAGAAGCCATCGAAAAAAATACTGAACATGGTAACTAGTGTTGCATGGGGATCGAATATCCCCCCCATTTCGTCGAGATAAACAGACGTATTCATCACAAATCGTTTGCAAGAAAAAACGCGACGCACCACTAAATCCATGAGAGGGTATTTTGTAAAATGGCACCGTTGAGTTTCCATTCGGCCCCCCGTTATAGAACCAACTTCCTATAATGGAAACCCATGTGAGATCCAGAGGAATAGGCTATTCTTTTTTTAAATTCCGTGACCGAGAGAGGTGAAGCTGCATAGATTATTTGGAATCGCTCCCACTATTACCAACCAGGAGAAAATATGAAGGAGCGTGGGGTAATAATTCCATGTTGATCCGAATAAGTCATATGCGCCCATTTTTAATAAGATTCCAGCGAGAAGCCTCCATGTACTGTAAATGTGTCTCCATGGGTATCTGGTAACCACGTAGGTAGGGGATAATCGGCGAGTGGGCCAGCATACGCAATAAGGAATCCAAAGCTAATATATCCAATGCCACAGGATATGATGCTAGTCATTTTGAAAAATTAATGGGGTGTCATTGTAGGGCCATATAAACCCATACCTAGAACTCATATTAAGAGAAAAATGGAGCCCCCAGGCAGTGTACAAAATAAACTTTGTGGCCGAGTAGAGACGTTTCTTCCTCCCCAACATGGATAAAAGTAAATAAACAGGAATTAATTCTAACTCCAACAGCATAAAAAAGTAAAAAGGTCTCGAGAAGAAAATAATCCTTCTCTCTGACCGCTGTACATTGCTAAAATGAGAAATAGAAATCAATCGCGAATTTCGGTAACTGGCCAAGGCGCTAAGGTAGCTAAAGTAGTGATAAATCCGGTCAGTAAAAATAGGTCCTATGGAAAAAAGCCCATCGATTCCAGGTTTCCAGTGAAAATCACCAAAAAGATCTATCCATTTTAAATCTTCCTCCAATTGGGTAATGGAGCGGTCCAATGGAAATGATCACAAGAAAAACATAGGCGTTAGAAGGAGCCTCCAACGAGCATAGACATATAGCATACCATCTAAACATCTATTTCCTTTATGAGGAAGAAAGGAAAATGGAAGAAACCGAGGATATCGGCACAAACCAACAAGTAGTGTTAACCAAGGAAAATAAACTCGTTATAACAAGACACGATACGTTTACCAGAAAAACCCGTGCTCGGAATAGATATTATTTTCTCGAGTACGGGCTTTTGTCGGTAAAGAGAATCAATCGATGAAGTGGAAGTTTGTTTGTAACGTATCAATAACTAGACCCATGCCTGCGGTTGTTTCATCTGAGAAATATAAAAACGGGACACTCAAAAAATCCGTTGTTCGGACAGGAGGATTCACATATATTACAAACCACACAGTCTCGGGTCTTGGTGCGGAAGCAATTGTTAGCTTTACAGCCGTCCAAGGTCTCATTTCCAATAATTGGGGCAGGTGTACAATTGATTACACCTATAAATGTATCATAAATTTTACTGAATGTTGACATTGGATCTATAAATCAAGGTTTGAACATCAAAAAGTTCAATTGGTAGAAAATTAGGATATAGATGACACCAGACGAAGCAGTGGTTTATTAAATTTCAGAATCACTAATTTCTAAAATCTGTTCATGAGGGGAAAAAGAAAGCCAATGAGACTGTGATGTTTCCGTTTCAAAACATGATCATACGAGCACATGTGTTAAATTAAAAATTGGTCACGACCAAAACAAAATGATCAATCATTCAAATCACTATTTCACTATTCCTATTGGAATATGAATAGAGAAAAATAAAACAAATTAGATTAAGATTGGAAATAGGAATATTAAAAATAAAACTAAATTAGTAAAGTTAATTTATTTCGTAATATGAATTAAATATCTTATTTACATAATCTTATTATTTTATTATGTATTATACTATTTAAATAGTATACAGGTATTAGTATTAATCTTATAATATTTACAGTATATTATATTCTTATATAATAACAATAACAGTCGATATTATTAATACATTAAAATACAATAATACATTAAAATACATTAAAAACATTAAAAATTAAAATACATTAAAATGAAAATACATTAAAATTTGAAATACATTAACAATTAACTACATTAAAACTAAAATAAAATAAACAAAAAAACAACGAAATAAAAAAATTATAATACCAATAAACTTAAGAATTAATGATTTCTCTTAATGGAATATGAAAGGAAAGAATAGAAAAAGAATATGGAAAAATATTCCAATTTTCTAATTTTATTTTCTTATGTTTATCATGGTGCGGTGCTTGATTTATATGATCATTAGAACTGATATTCAATATATGATCCATATAATTATCACTAATTATCAACAAATTCGAGTGATTGATACGAGTGATTTTTGTTTCGATGAATCGACCGGAAACAATAGCTAGACCAATAGCTGCTCAGCAGCTGAACACTATAATAAAGGATTGAGAAAATGTTTCCTTTTTGGCGACTATCAAATTTATCAGAAAAATGTTACAAGATGAATATTAACCGAATTAGAAAGCTCAAGACACAGAAGTGCTCTAACCATGTTTCGACTTGTGATCAATCCATAGAGACAGATAGAAAAGAAATAAACACTCAAACAAAAGTACATGCTCGAACTCTGAAGAACTCCTTATCAATCTCGATCATTCAATCTGAACCAATTCACAGCGATTCGATTTTTTATTTAGTTAGAACTTCTAATTCTAAAAACTTTTAATTCTTTTAAAATTCTAAGTATTTATTATTGGCGGCCATAGTAATTGCAACTATCAAGAAACTAAAAGAGTATAGAAAATTAGTTCAAAGGGAAGATAAAAATCTGGCGTAAAGAATCCCAATTTGTTGAACGTTGACTTCTTAGGTCTGTCTTAAATATGGTTTGAAGTGTAAGTCCAAATAATTCGATACCATGACGTATCTGTATAGTATAAGTAGTGAAAAAAGAAGACTTGTACAAACCAGTGAAGTGATCCATATCCAATGGTCCAAAACTACGGAATCATGGAATATCTGAAAACCATTCCTGAACATGACCGCAAAATATGATTAAGACATTTACGGCTCCCACATAAATAAGTAGCTGTGCGGCAGCTACAAAAAAAGAGTTGCGAGAATGTAGAATAAGGAATACAAACAAGCAATCCAACGAAAAAGCAGAATAAATAGGATTGGTAAGTAATACTACCCCAGACCCCCTCGTATAAGAACTGACCCCAGAAATGCTACAAGGAATATCATGTATTGGTCCAGGTTAAATCCATATGTATAATATGTAAAAAAAATATAGTCAAATCAGGACCGTTTACTAATGGTCCGGAAAGGAAAAGGTTACCCCAGTTGTTGTATTGTATATGATATGTTCTATTTATTGTATATGAAGTTCCTAATTGAATTAAATCTTATATGGATTAATTTTATATTAATTTTATATCTGGCGATTAATCATTTCTATATATAGATTATATATAGCGATTAATTTTATATATAGATCTAATGATTAATAGATAGGAATTTTTAGATAGATATAATTATTTTATTGGGCCAAGCTACTTACTTTTTATTCAAAAGAAAAAGAATAAAAAAAGTAGTTGAAATTGATATTTCGAAATCCCGTGAGCATATATTATCAGTTTAAATCAAAGAGTGGTTAGCACCAATCGATAGTTAAAATTATTATTTGTAGTACTGACCAATTATTATTTAATAAGTATTTGTAGTTACTGACAACCAAAATAAAAAGTTTTGTCTTTTATATCAAACACAATCTTATTAAGCGGAGAATCGTCTTGAATCAAAGGGTTTATCTATCTATTTTGATTTGAGTCGGAATTCAATAACTGTTTGAATGTGTAATCTCAATTACTGACAGTGGTAACCGACTCAAAGGCAATTGATTAGAATTCAATTAGTGACGATCATAGTAGAAAGCTCTAGTCTGCAGTCATGGATAAAACAGTTTGTTGGACAATACTCGACACAGTTACCACAACATTACAGACCCCGAAATAATACTATAATTAAGCAATGTTTCTTTTCATAACAAAAATTCTCCACTCTCCAAGCAAAAAAGGTAGATCTATTGGGGCATACACGAACACATACTCGCAAGCAATACATTTATCAAATTCAAAGTGAATTCGACCACGAAAACGCTCGATTGTAATGAGTTCTCATAAGGAGATGAATAGTTACAGGAACGGTTTTTGTGGGGATAAGGTAATTATGAAACTTTGACCAATATTACCGTGCAGCTGTATTGTTGTTGACATAATCCTGAACCCAGTTACCATGGGACACATATTGTAGATAGCCATTAAATAAATTGATGGTGTTTCTCTTGTTTGAAAGAGGTTATGAATCTAGAAAGCGTTATCGTATTTGTTATTTATAGTGAAACAAGTGGGAAGTAGGTTGTCAATAAAGATTCCCAAAGAAATAGTAACGAAATGTCATCCCAAGAATTTAATAGATGGTCATTCTCATCCCCCTAGGTAAAGCTCCATCTTGTTGTGATAGAAATGAACAGAAACAAATAAGCTTTACTAATGTAATAAAGATACCAATTGTCATTCCAAAGACTCCAGCTATTTTTTGATTCCGAAAAGCTCAGGAATGGATATGTACGGAATAGATAAATTCCACCCACCTAAGTAAAGAACCGTACGAATAACGACGACGCTAATAGATTGAGGTAAGAAGCAAGATAAAATAAACCAAATCTGATACCTGAATATCGGTTGATAACTGCTAATAATTCCTCTCCGCTTTGGTAAATCAAAGGGCAACTCTCACATTCAGCTAGAGAAGAAATTATGAAAAAACTATAATCCTAGGGGATGAGCCATAGATTCCACCCCCAAAAGCCAGATTTGGGACTGTGCTTAAACTATATTCAACTGTACTTGAACTGTAGATAATTATAGTCGATAATAACATTACTGTTTCCATCGCTATTCAAACCGTACATGAGACCTCAGCGTCATACGGCTCTCTATGGCCAAATAAATGTAAGGACAGGTTCGATATTAACACCCTTTCTTTTGGGGGTAACTAGAATAAAGATATATCAGAGAGTCCAAAATTAAACCATGGAAGTCGTTGCTAGAATAAAAAAAGTGCTTCGGAATTAATCTCCCTTATGATAATAAAAATGTATTTTCTTTGTTCGGTAATAACTCAGACATTCAATAAAATACTCGTATATCAATAAATCTAAAGAATTTAAAGAATTAGGGAATTGTCATTCATTGTGATAAAAATTCCACCCATATGGATGGGGAACAAAAAAGAATAAATAAATAAAATATCTTTTTTTATTCATTCGATTATTACATTCGATTATTACATTCCATTCTTTTGTTCCTGTTCTACTATCAGAAGAGGGTACTTTGAAAAAATAAAAAAAAAAAAGAAAAGGGCTTAAATTCGTTCTGGATAGTCATTTATTTAATCAGTGAATAGGAGCATACTCTAGATCGAATCGTAGGGAAGTACTGCTTGATCATTTTTACCAACTAAGTCCCTATTTTGATTCGTTATTCATTTTTTTATTTTTTTTATAATTTTTTTTTTTTTTAGT
>PYDT01000575.1:0-12989 GCA_004837865.1 Musa balbisiana | reverse complement strand
GAATTGTCATTCATTGTGATAAAAATTCCACCCATATGGATGGGGAACAAAAAAGAATAAATAAATAAAATATCTTTTTTTATTCATTCGATTATTACATTCGATTATTACATTCCATTCTTTTGTTCCTGTTCTACTATCAGAAGAGGGTACTTTGAAAAAATAAAAAAAAAAAAGAAAAGGGCTTAAATTCGTTCTGGATAGTCATTTATTTAATCAGTGAATAGGAGCATACTCTAGATCGAATCGTAGGGAAGTACTGCTTGATCATTTTTACCAACTAAGTCCCTATTTTGATTCGTTATTCATTTTTTTATTTTTTTTATAATTTTTTTTTTTTTTAGTAGAAATATATCTTCTTCGTAAACACTCTTCTTATTTACGATTAACATCTTTTGGAGACTTTCTTGAACGAACACATTTGATGGAAAAATAGAACATCTGTAGGGGCCGAAATTTTTCAGAAGATTATGGGTCTTCAAGGATCCTTCCATCACTATGTTCGATTCAAGGAAAAGCGATTCTGGGTTCAGGGGAACTATTTCTGATGAAGAAATGGAAATGCCACTTTGTAAATTTCTGGCCTATTATTTTAATTTTTGGTATCACCGACAGGATCCATATAAACCCTTATCAAAATTCTTTTCATTTTCTGGGTTATCTTTCAAGTGTACTCATAAAATTTTAGGCGGTAAGGAATCAAATGCTAGGAATTCATTTCTAATGGATATTCTTAATAAGAAATTTGATACCATAGTCCCAATTATTACTCTTGTTCGATCATGTCTAAGCTAAATTTTGTACAGTATCCGGGCATCGATAGTATAGCCGATTTGGACGATTCTCAGATTGGATATCATAATCGATGTGGCAGGATATGGTAGAAATTCATTCTCACTCTCATAGTGATCCTCAAACAAAAAAAACAGAGTGTATCGAATTGAAAGTAGATACTTCGACTCGTGGCTGAACCTTGGGCCCGTTCACACCTAAAAGTACCAGTACGCAGTTTTTTGCAAAGATTAGTTCGGGATTATTAGAAGAATTCTTACGGAAGAAGAACAAGTTATTACTTCTTTGATCTTCCCAAAATAACTTATTTTTAGGTACATGGATCATATAGAGAACGTTTGGTATTGGATATTATCGTACTCCAATGACCTGGTAAATAATATAATAACTAGGCATTAAAAACAATACACTAGAAAGAGGAAGGATATAATAGAAAGGATTACAGATGATGAGATCAAGAGAAAAAAGTATTCACGAATTCTCATTCTGAAATGCCATGTGGTAGTGTAGGGGTTGAATCAAAATGAGTAGTCAAAATTTTTCTCTTTCTTCTTTTTTCTCGGGATGTTTTTATATGTATACCGAGGAAAGTCGTGGCAATCGAAAATGCAAGCACGGTTGGGGAGGGATTTTTCATCTATTGTAAACAAGGAAAAATTATTCTACTCCACCGACTGTTCGGGTTCGAGTCCCGGGCAACCCCATACGGAAAATAGAAAATAAATCGTCTTTCTATTTAATTCCACTCATTTACAAATTAAGCAGCATTTACAAATTTTAGTATTTAGTCGTAGAGATTGGTGTATGTGAGCCGTGCTAGAGAAGATAGATATACGTCTGTTCTGTTGAGATTGGTTGACATTGACATATACAGTCCGCTATACTGTAAATTAACAAGTCTTAATTATCTATCCAGTTCTAGTTATGTTAAACGTGATGCTGGGAGTCCTAAACATTGCATAACCAGAGCTTACCATGACTGCAATTTGATGAGACGCGAAAGTACAAGCCTAGGGGTCGTTGCTGCAACTGGATAACCGCACGGAAAACCGTCTGTACAGTGGGTGGTTCGGTGTTTTGATGACCCTACATTATTGACCGCAACTTCTGTATATTATCGCCTTCATTGCTGCTCCTCCAGGAGATATTGAGGCATCGGGAACCTGTTTCTGGTTTCTAATTTTGAAATAATATATCTTGGTGTATTATTTCCTACTTCTGCCGCTATAGGGACTTTTTACCCAATCGGGGCGCAGATCTGTGATGAGGGGTTATACAATGGTGGCCTTATGAGCTAATTGTTATAAGTTCGTATTGGGGTAGCTGTTAATGGTCGTGAGTGGGAAATAGTTTACGTCTGGGTATGCGTCTTGAGTGCGGTTCAATTCAGCTCCTGTTGCAGCTGCTACTGCGGTTTCTGATACCCTATTGGTCAAGGAAGTTTCTATTGATGGTATGCCTTTAGCATACTGTACTGTCAACTTCATGATTGTCAGCCGTGCAGAAAAAAAATCCTTATGCATCCATTTACTGTTAGGTGTAGCTGGTGTAGTCGTCGGCTCCCTATTCAGTGCTAGCATGTTCATGGTACCTCTTAGTTGATCAGGGAAACCATGAAAACGATCTGCTAACGCAGTTACAGATTCGCGTCAAGAGAAGAGACTTATATATCGTAGCTGCTCATGGTATTTGGCGGATGGATATTACAAGATGATAGTTTCACACTATCGTTCTTACATTCTTTTGGCGGCTTGGCGTAATGGTATCTGGTTCAATGATGTTAGGTATTAGCACCATGGCTTTCAATAAATGGTTTCATTTCAACCAATACGTAGTTGACCAGTCAGTGTCGTGTCATAACACTGGGGATGATATAATCAAACCGTGCTAAACTTGGTATGGAAGTAATGCATGACGTAATGCTCACAAAATTCCCTCTAGACCTAGCTGCTGTAGAAGTTTCATTACAAATGATAAGATTTTTGTATTCGTGTATACGAATCGTTGAAACAAAGTACAATACCCCATGTCTGCTTAGCACGGACATGGGGTATGCTACTCTGTTGAACTTCTTTTTTTTTCTACAAAAAAATTATTTTTCAATTTCAATTGTTGTTGATATGTAATTATATTAGATTGTTTGATATTGTAATATTTAAAATGTTTTATTTATTTGTTTTAGGATTTAATATTAAAATGTTTTATTTAATATAAAATGAACTTTAAATTAAACTTAACGCCGAGCTTTATTATGTTTCTTGCCACGTCTCGCAAAAAGTAAGTAGGCGCGAATTCTCCCAATTTGGTGACCTACCATACGATCTGGTTATATAAATAGGTAAATGTCTTTCATTATGAATAGCGATTTATGGACATCATTGGGTATAATGGTAGATGCCGAGACCAAGTATAATATTATGCTTTCTCCTCCCTCATGTTGAAGTTGTCCATTTTTACGATAATGGTTAGCTACAAAAGGGTTTTTTTTAGCGAACGTGGCATGCACAGTGTATTACTCCTGTTTTTACATTTTTTATTTTAAAGATTGGCATTCTCTGTCCATATATTCTCGATTAAGTTAAGTATGGAGGTAAGATAAACTACAATAATGAGGATGGAAAAAAGATAAAACCTTTAGCTGAAAGGGGGCGGATGTAGCCAAGTGGATAAAGGAAGTGGATTGTGAATCCACCCATGCGCGGGTTCAATCCCGTCGTTCGCCATACATTTTTTCAAATCAAAAAAATTCTTATTTTCACTATTCTATTACGGCGACGAAGAAGTAAAAACTATCCTCTATTTTTTCCTTTTCTACTTCTTCTGCCAAGCGCAGAAACCCCAAGGGGTTGTGGGTTTTTTCTACGATTGGGCTCTCCCCTCACCGCCCCAATGGGGATGGTCTAAAGGGTTCATAAACTATCCTCTACTACAGACGCTACTAGCAACAATTAGATCCGGCTCTACCCAAACCTTTTTGGTTCACCCCAACATACCACTTGGCCGGACTGTTGCGAAGCAGTTTTTGGTATCAAAACGGACCTCCCCAGATGGTGAATCTTAATGTGGACGATTTACCTCTTTTGCATCAGTTCGATACAGCACCTGCTGCTCTAGCTAATTGTCCACCCTTCCAAGTGTGATTTCTATGTTATGTATGGCCGGCTAAGGGCTACGGTGAAGAGATCTTCTTTGATCAATAAAAAAACCTTCCCAAACTGTACAAGTTCTCCAAAGAATAGGCTTTCTAGATGTATATGATGATATCTAGAAGATGGATCTTATATAAATTCGTATGATGAAGTACCAAATGAGGGGATATAAGGAATCCAAATCTGCTGAAATCATCATGTTATGAATCTATACAATCCTAGGTCTCCCCGTTCCGTCAGTCTGGCTTAGTTCTTCATGTAGCATGCAGACCGATGACTCTATGAAATTACGCGATACTTCACATATTACGGGTAACGGAGGAGACAATCTCTCTTTTTCCCCGCGGGGATCTTAATTACCACTGCTTAGTTTCAATTCGCCTCTGACACAATTATAATGTGGAATAACCCGTCCTCCTCTCTTTGAACAAGGGGCGTTCCGGTTTGTGCGTGCTTCACAACATTCTGTTCTTCTCCATTTACAAATCTCTAGAGTCAATAATTTCTATGAGGGAACTACTGAACTCAATCACTTGCTGCCGTATCAACCGTGTTCTGTTGAGGTCTATCGTAGAGGATCAAATTGGATCAGTGATCGATTTCTAGGGTCGTCGTAAACCTAATGGTTACTTCCAATAAGTAAATCAATAGTTCAAACCGCACGCAAAAGGTAGGGCATGTCCCATTGATATAGGAAGAACTCGCGGTACCAGAAAACCAATGGTATCTCCAATTTATAGACCCTCTGGGATGTAAAATATATCTCTTCTCACATCCCCCATAGTGTATGAGACCAATGATGCCTTTCGTTAGGTGTATTCTATGGTACGTCTACCAGATATGTCTTTGTAATTCAGTCGGAAAATCGATTTTCCGGTATAGACGATGACCTCCCACTCTATGCCGTGCGGTAATGATTCATCTGGCACTACGACCTTACTACAAACGATTGCTGGTGTCCAATGAGCAAATTATTCGTGGATTGGATTGCACTGAATGTTTACGGCCCATTGCGTGTGCTCGGGGTAGCAAGTTTGTATAAATGTATCGCCGGGTATTAAGTATTTGCTTTAAGTCTTCTCTATAAGAGGTGGAATAGAAAACCCGGTGAAGCGTAATGATATACGTCTGTAAGGCATTGTATGTCCATAACTAGGTCCCATCTTCTACCTTTCCCGGGGTCCCCCCCCCCCCCCCCCCGATTGACTATCTAGCTATTACTGACACCAAAGAAAGAGTTCGACCCCAATGCGGTATTCTCTGTCCTAGTTGATCCTGATTCGGACATTAGAAGTAAATTGAATCGGTTCCCCAATAACGAATCTTTTTTCTGTTACTACTGCATATTTGATTCATCCTTAACTCCATTTTCTACCTTGAGTTCAGTTCGATAAGAATTCTAGTTCTACTGGTCATATGTTATGCTGAATATAACATACCAATTCAGTTATGTATGGATGATGAGATTCCATTGATACAGAGACAATCCAATAGACTTTTGAACGTTCCCATTGGTGTGGCATCCAGCGGAATTGAACCTACGAATTTGCCACTTATGATTGGGCGCTTTACCCCATTCACAGCCCATAGTGATGCGTAACAGAGATCATCCGTACTACACGTAATACATATCGTAAATAAGTATATGGTATAAATAAGTATCTCGTAAATAAGTATATCGTAAATAAGTATATCGTAAATAAGTATATCGCGACCTAAGTAGATCGTAATAAGTATATCGTATAAATAAGTAATCGTATAATAAGCGATATCCGTAAATGTATAATAAGTATATCGTAAATAAGTATATCGTAAAAGTATATCGTATAAATAAGTATATCGTAAATAAGTATATCGTATAATAAGTATATGTATAAATAAGATATCGTAAATGTATAAATAAGTATATCGTATAAAAAGATATCGTAAATAAAGTATATCGTATAAATAAGTATATCGTAAATGTATAATAACCAATTCATGAAAATAAAAGTTTAGGAATAAACTCTTTAGGGGGATTTATGGGAAGACATCCATTTCAAATTCTGGATCGTCGAATGAGAGAGATATTGAGAGAGATCAAGAATTACTCACTATTTCTTAGATTCGTGGATCAAATACATCTTTTTCCACACGAACGCTTTTATGAAACTTTTTGACCCCGAATTTGGGAGTATCCCCTCCTTTCACGGATTCGCAGGGTTCAACAAGCATCGATATTTATGATCAAAGGTGTAATCAAAGTGGAGTTACGGCTGGTAGTAGAGGTCCTATATATCGTATAACAATCGAAAGATGGTCGAAAGAAAAAAATCTCTATTTGATGAATCTTCCTATACAGAGAATTCCATTGGACCAGAAATGGACATTGGTAAGAATCTTTTGGTCTTCAATCAATAGGTTGATTGTGTCGTTTCCTGTATCTTCCAAAAGGGAAAAGATTTCATGAGAGTGGTTCATGGATCGCAAGAGAGTACTTGGGTTATCCCAATAAATAAAAAAGTGGATAATGCATGAACCAACCGGAGTTCGCGGTGGTGGAGAACCGGATCGGAAATAAGAGGGATTCTAGTTGTACGAAGCTAATGAAAAACCGTAGCTGGAATTAGATCATTCAAGAGAAGATAGCGAAATCTGGAGTTCTTTTTTTACCTAGAGGATGATCGATCCGCAGGACCATGATGGGAAGTGGCGATCGTCTTTCGAGGAAGGGAAGCGAAAAATAAATCAACTTGAATTGGGGAAGCTATTCGAAATTCTTAGGGAAAGACTTGATTTGTTATCTCATGTCGGATTTTTCATTGAAAAAAGACCAATTGAGGGGGAGGGTCTCTTCAAAAACAAGGAGCTGAGGCAACTATCAATCAAATGATATTGCGCATGTTCCCATCTCTCTCGAAGAAAAAACAAGGGGGTATTTCTGTGCAAAATGGTGTTCAATTTAATATGTGGCAATTACGCCAAGATTATCTTCGCTAGCTGGGGGAAAGAATCAGCACGAATCGGATTTTTGGAGGAACGTTCGAGAGAGATTTGATTTGGTTGACAATGTGTGGTGGTAACAAGGTCGGTTTTTTAGCCCCCAAAGGATACGGCATGTATTGTCAAATATCAATAGATTCCAACAAGATCTATTTTCGTTCAAGTAAGGCTTATAGCCAATTGAAATGATTTATGAGGCAATCCATAGATCATTTCGATTCCATTAGAAATGAGGGACTTCAGAATATCCCACATTTGATTCGATCCCAAACAGACATCATCAACTAAAAGAAAGACGATTCTTGGGATCCTTCCTTCTTCAAACGGAAAAAGAACAGGGAAGATAGAATCAGATCGATTCGAAGGCCTTTTTGATCTTCTCAATGTCCCGGCTATTCACGGAACGTGAGAGCAGATGGAATAATCATCTGATTCCGGAAGAAATCGAAGAATTTCTTGGGAATCCTACAGATCAATTCGTCTTTTTTCTCTGACAGTGGTCAGAACTTCATCTGGGTTCGAAGCTATTGAGAGTCCATAGAGATCAGAAATTTTTGAAGAAAAAACAAAGCTGTTTCTTTTGTCCCTTCCAGGCGATGGGAAAATAAAGAATGGTTGATATATTCAAGATAATTGTTTTCAAAATCCCGTCTCAATTCATCCTCATTTCATAAGATCCGGGATGTGATCTGGTTTCCGAAGGATGAACCGGATATGGCCAGTTCCAATTAAGATTTCATTCTTGAACAAAAATCCATTTTTGATTATTTCATTATTCCAGAACCGGAACAAAAGGGATACACGTTACACCACGATTTTGAATCAGAAGAGAGATTCAAAGAAAGGCGCAGATCTATCACATTCTCAATAACCGAGCGGATCTGGTGTATCATAGGGGATTGCTTTTCATTGTTCCTCACGGGTTGGATCAAAAAAAATCTTGAATGAGGTATTCACCCAGAGACGATCGAAAAAAGAATCTTTATTGGTTCTACCTCTCTGTTTTATGAAGAGAATGAATCTTTTTACGAAGATCAGAAAAAAAATCGGTCCGGATCACTGCGGGATGATTCGGAAGCTCCAAAACTAAACACAGCGGTATTTGCTAGCAACAACATAATGGAGGCAGTCACTCAAGATAGATTGCTCCGAAATTGATTCAAATCCAACCGTTAGCACTAGGGTAAATAAGAAAATTTTTTTTTTTTTTTGTAAAAAAAAATCTAATCGATTCTTTGTAATGAATAGATCCGATCGGCACCTTCGAATATGGAATTCAAAGGGACAAATAGAAATGATATATGAATCATATAAATAGAATTGAACTATACGTTTTCATCAACCATACATTACAATTGCAAAAAGAGTCAGAAGAATGGTTGATTCCTCTTTTTCCGAACCGAAGCCATGATCGGGACCGATGTATATAGATACAAAAGCCAAGGAGAGCAAGAATTTCAGGACATTTGGAACATTTCGTTTCTGAACAGAAGACCGTTTCAAGTAATAGTGTTCGATGGTAACGTATTAATCAATATCAGATGATTGGTCGAGGCTATAGGACAAACAAAATTGTCTAAGTCACTTCGTTCTTTTTGTCCAAGTCACGACGGTCTTTTGTCAAGTCACTTCCCGTTTTGTCCACAGTCATTCCCCTTTTGTCCAGGTCACTTCCCCTTTTCTTTGGAGTAATCGGGAATATCCCCATGCATAGGTCGAAGACCACATCCGTGAATTGAAAGTCGAATGATCAACTCCGCAATTCAGTTGCTTAGAACAATTAGGTGTTCAAATCGTTCATTGGAATAAATGGGAAACCCTTCTTATTGGATGATCAGATACTTCCAAAGACCGGAATCTTTCTCAATGGAGGAACAACATTCAATTTTTGTCAAAACGATACCAGAGGGACGGATGACTCATTCTATCCTAGAAATAATCGCAGGAAATCCTTTGATAAAACGGATTCTATTTCTCAATGAGCTCCCATGATCGAGACAAATTGGCTGAATCACGTGAAACCATTTCATAGGAAGTTCATTGATGTTTTTTGTATAAAGCAAATCCGACTTCGATTCTTGAATGATCCAAACATTTGGTTCTATTTTGGAACAAAGATTCCCTTTTTTATGTGGAAAAGACCCGTCAATAAGTAGATCTACATATGGACACATACTCATACCTATTCATTCGCAACAAATATTTCTCGTGCGTCCGGTAAAAAAAAACATATTTTTGTGGAGAGAGAGGATATTTCACCAATCGAGTCACAGGTATCTCACATATTCATACCTAAAGATTTCCACAAAGTGTGACAAAACGTTAACTTGACAAATCTTTCCGTTTGCAATTCGATACGAGCCATTCGTTTTGTAGAGCTATTCTCGATCGCAGACATTTCTGCAACACCTCTACCAGGAGAAAACAAGAGTCAATTTGGGACGAACTTTTGATTGTCAGCCTCTTTCAGATATGAATCTACTGATTCAGAAGGAAGAACTTGCATACGGTATCGCAGTTTCAATTCAAAACATGGGTTTGATCACACTCCATGTCGAGGAAATAGTTACCATCCGGAAAGAGGAAAAAAACAACGGAGTCTTCTCTAAAGAATGCGTGAGAAACGGCAGATGTATAGAACTTTCAACGAGATAAGTGATTTTCAAATCTCGCAAAAGGGAATTGTTCCAACCAAAAGGAATTCCGTTCAAAAAACATATATGCCATGGTTCCTTACTTCGACAGAGTGCAAATATCTAAATTTCACCCTTTAGATACTTTTCAGACCCATTTCGATACTAAGTAGCCGTCACAAATGTGTATCCATTTAAAATTGTATCCATTTCATGAATTATGCATGGTCAGCTAGCCATGGCCAATTCCTCAGAAGATCTCACACACTGGGACTCTGATAAGGGAGATTGCGAGGAGTGTTTACAGAATCTTCTTATGTCCGAAGAAATGATTAATCGAAAAGAATGAGTCACCCGTTCCATTGATATGGGACACCATCATGAGATCACCAAATGCTCGGGAGGTTGGAGTTCCCCCTCTATTCAATCTTTTTCCTCTCTTGTGTGGATATCTCGTTCGTATACAATCTTCTCTTTGTTTCCCAAGCTCTAGTGAGTTACAGACAGAGTTAGAAAAGATCAAATCTTTGATGGATTCCACATACATGATTGAGTGCCGAAAACTTTTTGGATAGGTATCCTACATCGGAACTGATCTTTCTGGTTAAAGATCTCTGAGCAGACAGCGTGTTCTGAAACATTAGGAGATTCTCTGGAAGAACCTCGGGGTTTTGCCTTTGCTTTTGGTGCAACATGCTAGTGGTCGCTTGTGGGGTAAAATCAATACGTTCTAGGAAGAAATATTTGAATATCAATCTCAGCGAGCTTAAGATCATATCAACCATACAATCTCATAAGGTCCTCCCAAATACCATCCAATCGAATCACTTTTTCGAGAAATACGAGACATCTAAGTGTACACGTAAAGAGATCTATCATTGATAAGAAAGAAAAAAGGTGAACGTTGATTGGATGGAGGAGAAAATCGGAACCTGCGTCGCGAACAGTGATTCGAGGAGATTGAAGAAAGAGAAGTCTGGTTCAGTTCTCCAACTTAAGACAGAAAAAAGGATTGATCAAACTATTGAGGTCTGACTCATATGATCATGTATTCAAGAATGACTCTGGTTCTCAAATGATTGAACAACCGGGCTCAATTTGACTTAGCTACTTAGTGACAATATATACTGAATTATGAGTGTCAATGGATCTGTTTAGCAGAAAGCGGAGCTTCCTTGCTCATTATCAGACAATTACTGATTCACAAACTCGTGTGGGGCTAAAGTTTTCATTTCCCATCCATGGAACACCTTTCGCTCCGCTTAGCCCTATCACTTCTAGGAGTATTTTAGTGATAGGTTCTATAGGAATGGACGATCCATTTGGTCAAATACCTAGCGACAAACCTCTGTTCCTTTCAGTACGGTATTCCGAAAAGTTACCGGATGACAAGACTAAAATATTAGTGCTGATATCGATTTTGATGATAGTGCTAGTGACGATACGATATTGATGATAGTGACGATATGTATGATGATAGTGACGATATTGATGAGTGACCTTGATACGGAGCTGCTAACTATGTATATGAAAAAACGCCGAAAATGACCGATTTGATACCACCTTTCAATTCGAATTTAGCAAAACGCAAGTCTCCTTGCACATAATATGGATTCCAAACATTCATGATCTGTCTATGATGAGTCGAATTACTATCCCTCGGTCTATTAGAGAACTATCTCTCCGAGATTGTGAAAGATGTTCCACTAGAAAGATGTCTTGTTATTGCTCGACTCATATTCTCCAAAAAGGGATCCCGCTCTAATAGCTCCGAATAAATTAAAATACAGGCATGAAGATACGACGGATGTCTTTTCCGCAACAACGAAAGAACTTTGCATTCTTCATATACTAGGGGATTTCACTTGGAAAGAAAATGTGCCATACTAACGGATTGGGGTCCTCTAACCAGGGTTTCCAATGTACGGAGATCTGTAGCACTTATCAATGAGGCCCATCATAGTATTACACAGAAAGAAATCAATATAGAAACTAATCCATTAGATTAGCCTTCATA
Organism: Musa balbisiana; assembly: GCA_004837865.1. Taxonomy (NCBI): domain Eukaryota; kingdom Viridiplantae; phylum Streptophyta; class Magnoliopsida; order Zingiberales; family Musaceae; genus Musa; species Musa balbisiana. Next base: position 1,416 of record PYDT01000575.1, on the reverse strand, counting down.
GACAAACTTGGGATTGGCGATCCAGGTAAGATCGGTTCAGGAGCAGGGATCCTTTTCTATCAGCTAGGAAGGGCTGTTGCAAAATGTACTTCGAAGTTAATTGACCACATAGATCCTATATCTATCTATAGAGAAGAGATCAGAAGGGGATTCTTATTTGTACAAATGGTACTTCGACCTTGGAACGAGCATTGAAGAAATTAACGATACTTCTTATCTTTGAGTTGTTCTGCCGGATCGGTCGCTCAAGATCTTGGTCTTCACCCGGCCTGATGAAAAAAACGGATCACTTCTTATAGATCGTTGAGAATGATTCTGATCTAGTCATGGCTATAGAAGTAGAAGGCGCTTGTGGGACCCCACGGACAGAAAAGATTGCAGTCAGTTTGATAATAATCGAGTGAAATTACTTATTCCGGCCGAAACAAGTTAGATATGATGCAAAACAGATCTTTTCTATCGTGATCAGAGATTTCTATAATGAAAAATACGATCGGAGTTGAGAAGAGGAAGAGGTCGTCGACCTGAAAAGATAAAGGAGGATTATTCAATCACATAGTTTGGGCTCCCTGATATGGCGCCCTTGTGGCAAACTATGTGTTGTATTGAAAAGCCCACTTTTCTCATCGGGGCTCGGGGAAGCGGACCGTTTATCATGAAGAGGTGAGCTTCAAGAGAAGGTCGGAGTTCTTGCAGAGTGAAACCATGCAGTACCAGACACGAGATAGATCTTCCAAAGAACAAGGCTTGTTGAGAGTAAGAATTCATGTGGGACCCTGCGGATCCATGCTTTTTCCATTCAAAGATCAGCCCTTTGTCTTGTGTTCACGTCGAGAATTCTTTGCAGATGAAGAGATAGTAAAAGGTGCTTATACTTCCCAAACAAACTTCACATCTAGGATTAAATGCTGGTTCACTCAGAACATACGCAAGAAAGGTACTTCGAATTGTTGATTCACGCCAGAGATGGCTTAGAAGCAATAGTCATTATCTAATGGAGCTTTCCTTTTAATACTCTTCCGAGAGTTATCAGTATTTATCAAAATCTGTTCCTATCTAACGGAACGTATGGGATTAAATAAACAAAGACAATGTTGAGAAAGGGATGGCTTTTCTCGGATGAAATGAAACAGTTGATTCATGTAACAGGAGAAAATTTCCATCCTTAGCCGAAAGATATGTGGCCATAAAAAGGGATTCGTGGAAGGCTTGGCAGGGTGGTAGAGTCGTGGAAACTTTTATCCATATTGGACCCTTAGCTCCATGAACAATATGCTACTGCGGAAACATGGAAGAATTGAAATCTTCGATCAAAAACCACTAGTATTGGATGATATGAACTGCCTAAACAAAATTCTGACGGCGAACAACCAGAGTGCTATTACTAACTACATCAAACAATTTCCATTAATGAAA